>CAUYQV010106326.1:0-53735 GCA_963574575.1 Galagoides demidoff
TGGTCCCAGCTACTTGGGAGGCAGAGGCAGGAGACTCGCTTGAGCCCAGGAGTTGGAGGTTGCTATGAGCTGTGATGCCATGGCACTCTACCCAGGGGGATAGCTTGAGGCTCTGTCTCAAAAAAAAAAAAAAAAAAAAGGATAAGAGCTATAAAGCACTTAAGATGGTCCTTGGTATACAATGAGTCCTTAACAATTGGTAGTTTATGTTGACTTTTCAGAAACCTCTCTGAGAACCTAATAAACACTCAGGATCATCTCCTCAGATCAATGCACCAGGCTGTCAAATTTTCCATATAAGATCAGGAGTTTAGGGAATCTAAAGACTGGACCCCACATTTAAGCGTCTGACTCCAGCTGCCCTCACAGGAATGTTCAGGTGCAGGGTAGCATTTGTCTCTTCTCTCCGCCTCTCCTTTCCCCAAAACCCATAGTGGGTAGTTTGGGAAGAGTTCCAGGAGGCTTGGGAGCAAGGGGAGGTGTCACTTTCCACAGCCTCCGTCCAAAAGTCATCTTGAGCCTGTCTGACTCTCCCCCTCTCTGAAAGCCAGAGAGGATGGATGAGGCTAAGAAAGCTACCAGATTTAGGCCAGCTTAGACAGCCAGGAGAGAGCAGCATTCAGGAGATAATGAGAAACCCTAGCCATTGAATAGCCACTTGGTTAGGAATGGGCTGGGGCTTCCACAGCCATCTTCTCTTTTACCATATCCATAAGATGCAAGAATCTGAGAAGATATCAGCCCCATTTGCAGATGTGAAGGCAAGGCTGGAGAGGGGAAAAACAAGTGCAGAACCCGGCTTGGTGCCTGTGGCTCAAGCGGCTAAGGCTCCAGCCACATACACCTGAGCTGGAGGGTTCGAATCCAGCCCGGACTGCCAACCAACAATGACGGCTGCAACCAAAAAACAGCGGGGTGTTGTGGCGGGCGCCTGTAGTCCCAGCTACTTGGGAGGCGGAGGCAGGAGGCTCGCTTGAGCCCAGGAGTTGGAGGTTGCTGTGAGCTGTGATGCCATAGCACTCTACCCCCAGGGCGACAGCTTCAGGCTCTGTTTCAAAAAAAAAAAAAAACAAGTGCAGAACCCTTCAGCCTGTACGTGGCTGAGCTGTAAATCCAGCCCAAGCCTATCTCCCTCCAAGTGTCCTTATTCTCTGCTCCCCACCAGGTTGCCTCTGAGGAATGGATGGCTCCCAGGCTGAGCATGTCCTGTTGGTGGATAGCCCCAGGCAAAGGGTCTCAGACACCTAGGCCTCAATGCCTACCTCCTGCTCCATTCAGGTCTCAGGTGGGTGGCATCAGGAGGAATAGCCACCCATTCAAAGGGAGTGCCGAAGGCGCAGCTGAGTTTATGAAAAGCAAAAGATGACTCCAGCTGCACAGGAAACACAGTAACCCTGATTATGTGTTTATTCTTTCCCTTCCCTGCCTCCTGCTCCCTGCTTCCCACTTCTCTCTCCTCTTTCTTCCTGCCTCCTCCCTGCCTGCCTTTTCCACCTTCTATCTTCTCTCAAATCTGCCTACTGCTAGCTACCCTCAACCCTCCTCTGCTCTTTGCCCAGCCCCAACCCAGTCAACTGGCTCTACTTGCCCTTTTCCCTACCCCTCTAAAGGCAGGGGCTGCTCAGGCATCACCTGAAGAGGCATCAAACCTCTTTGCCTCTGGCCGAGAGCCACAAAGCTAGAAGCAGCCTTAGAGACCAGCTTGTTCCACCTACACTCCCTTTTTATAGGTAGGGAAACTGAGGCTGGAGGGACAGCGCTATAGTCAAACAGGTGTAACAGAGCCAGAAATCAAATTCCAGATGCCCAAAGTGAGATTTCAGGGGGCATTTCTGGCATGATAGTACAGATCCTGGAGGATGTGCCAGGGATTTGCAGCCTCTGGGCCATGCTTCCACTAATAAGGCTCAGCACTGACAGGTTCCTGGCCAGCTCCTATTTCCTGAGAATCCTAGAGCTACAGGCTATCAGAGGCCATAGGACCCACTGAGGTCATCTAGTTCAGCTCCTCAAGGTCCAGGGAAAAATAGGGGGCACAGTGCCAAGAAGGTCTTTCACCCTAGGCCACATAGCCCCAGAGCAGGCCTGAGAGCACTCCAGGGAATAAGTGAAGGGGGGAACAGGAAGGATTCATATTTGACAAGAAAGCCTTTCCTGCCAGCTGGCTTTCTAGACAAATGGAAATGGGTAAACAAAGGTAGCTAGGACATCTCTTTCTCCACAGATTTCTGGAAGAGAGGAAACTCTGGCGTGGGCTGGGCCAAACAGAGGTCATCGTGTACAGAGGCAAGGAGATAAGATGTCCTCTAAGAAGTTCTTTGAGATTCTTGTCCTTTGGTAGCAGACTTATGTGTGGCACCTGGCTGAGAAGAGGCTGGGGATGAAGGTGACAGGAGGAGATGGGGTCTTTGCTCAGCTTTAAAAAAATCTCCATTAATCCAACCTAACACATTGGTATTAACCTTTATTCCCCTGCTAAATTATCATGAACATGGGGCTGGGAGAGAAACCACACCAATTAACATCCACTCCAGACCCACTGCACCATGACCAAGGTTTTATTCCTCACTTTTTATTCTCCTGTGTTTCTCTGGAGGGCTAAGGATACAAAGTGGGTTCTCACATTCTCTGATCAGCCCACATGAACCTTCTACAAGCTTGAAAAGTGGGTGGCAGGAGTGAGGAGGCTTCCCTAGTGCCCTTGGGTTAGAGAACTAGAGTTGCTGGGAGGAAAAGAGGAAGCCAACATTCAAGATATCCATGGAGGGCACAATTAAATAGGAACTTCAATAAAACTGACTGGATTTCACTTCCTTGCCAGAGTCCATCCCCCCACTACCAGCCATTGCATCCTAGGGTCTCTAAGAAGCTGTGTGCCAAGAGCAACAGGACAAGGAGTGGTGGGAAACTCAAGAGATGGGAGAAGGAGGCCAGAACTCACTAGGTACCACCTGTGAGCCAGGAATTGTGGCAGGCACACTGCTCCACTTCTCTCATCAGAAATCCACAACACCCTTCTGCAGTTGGGATTATTAGGCCTATTTTGCAAATGAGGAAACTATGGCTCAGAGAGTTTGAATGACATGCCAAAGGCCACAAGAGCTGAGAAATGGAAACACTCAACTTGAACCCAGGTCTCTAGTATCTAATTCCCCAGGCTTCCACCATACCCCACAACACCTAGCCGCTGTCTTCAGGAAGGAACTGATGAGAAGCAAGAAGCAAAGAGGGTGTCCCTTTCTTTTCCTGGATCATTGATCAGTTCTGGGTAGCCTAGGCCTTGATGATTTGAATGACACAGCCCTCAGTCCCCACCATATGTGCTCAGTCTTTTCTGTCCCTCCTTTCTTATTAAATACAGGAACAGGTAAGAGTAATGAATTATTAATTCATTCTTAGCCCTTAGCCTAGGAAGTAATGAGGCCTATGGCTGAGACATGTGAGCAAGTTGGAAGTGCAGACATAACCTAGTGGCACTGCATCAGTGAAGTCCTAGAAGGCACCAGGAGCCGCTGGAGATGGTGTTTGAGATACTGGGACACTGCCCAGGATTGTAGCAAAGAAGACAAGGAAAAGAGAAGGGGGGCAGGGTCACCGCCATCTTGGCCCCTTGACAGTTTCCAGATTTGTGAAAAATGGCTCAAAGCAGAAGCACATGTGCACGTGTGGGTGGGGTGTGTAGGCATTCTTTTAATCTGTACCTTGTTGTTATTTCTAATAGTATTGATGGCATGCTATGTTCCCTCTGAACCTCAGTTTCTCCCCATAAGCTCCATGAAGTCAAGGACTGTATCTGTCTTGTCATCATCACTGCATCCCCAACACTTAACACATTGCTGGGCACAAAGTAAGTGCTCAATACATGTTTTCTGAATCGGTTAATTAATGAAACAATGAAGCAAGTGGATTCTGTCTTGCCTAGCAATCATGATTTCTAGGAGGAAACAATGAAGTCCTATGAAAATCCTTTTCAAGAACTTGAGGTGGTGCCCAAATGCCTGAGTCATTGTGGCCGTCATTGTGATCAAGGTTCCCCAAAGCAGTTGCAGCCTGAGCTCTCAAAATGATAAAAATCACAGAAGAGGAGACCAAGGGGGCAGGATGTGGCCACTCTTGAGTCCACAGAAGGTTAATATGAGTCAGAAGCTCCATTTACAGGCTGCAAAACAAATTGGGTTTACCTGTAGGAAGAGAGTGTTAAGTCAGACCTTGCAGACACTGTGGGGAGGTGAGGCAGAGTACGGATATTCTTTCCTCAACATCTTTTAAAACAGAAAGCTTCAATGCTTATCACACGACCCTCAGTCACTCACCGGCAGTGGAGCTTGGACTAATCCCTTCCCCTCTCTGGGCCTCAGTTTCCCTGTCTGTTTCTGGGGGTGGGGGCAGTGGTAGACTCCATGGTCTCTATGATTCCTTCCAGCTCTTAAAGTCTGGAATTCTGTCTGGAGGCTGGGCCGAGCTGGCATAACTTCAGAAGGCTGTAGACGGCCATAAAAGCGGTGGGATCCCTGGGGATGGAGAATCCAGCAGGGAAGCCCCCCCAACCCCCAGCCCTCCACCTCCTGCCCTTTTAACTGCTGCAACCACATCCCTCCCCAACTCTCCTGGGTTCCTCCTCCCCAACCCCCTACAGCTCTGTCTGGAGGCCCCATTCTCTGACTAGCTTTGTTTGCTTTTAATAAAGTTAATCGCACTCCTAATTTGTATGTAATGAAAAGATAAAAGGGAGACATTGGAGTGAACCTTCCACTGGAGTGGGAGCAGTACAGGTCCACTGCCGCCAGCCACCTCCCCACCTCTACCCTCATGGCCGCCTTGCCCATCCCCAGAGTCTGTGCAGGAGCTTCTGTCTGGGTCCAGCCCAGCCCAGTTGTCCCTGCAGCTTACCCAGGGAAGCATCCCAGGACCTGCTTGACTGCCTTTCACCTTACCTTTGGTGGAAGACAAAGATCTCTCCCACCTAAGTCCAGACATCACCCTAGAGTCCACCTCTGGCAGGATGCCCCATACTCCCAACTGCTCAGCTCCTTCAGGCAGTGCTGGCCTTGGCCAGGCACAAGCAAGTAGCAGCAAAACTCAATTCATCTACTTCTGACTGTGTCCCAACCTGGTCTCTAGGAATGACTTGTATTCGTCAATGACAACAGAGGAGAATGTACTAGAGGAGAGGGTGTATTGATCTGATTTTACTCCTCTATGAGGCAACACTTATGTCTACTCAGCCCATTCAGCCATCCATTCCTCATTCCCTGATAGATCTTTTTCTTCACAAGTCCCACTCAACTTGTTGGTCACCCCAGGTCTCCATTCTTATCCCAGCCCTGCCAACTGCATTTTACTTTGGGGTTACTCCTGGCACCACCCTGAGGAGGTTGGTGGTGGGCAGGAGAGATAGCTACAGATAAGGGATAGAATACCTAAGACCCCCTATGCTGGAGATTAGGGGGAGCTGCTCCCAGGAGGTTAGGCCCCACGGAGCAGAGGCCCCAGCTCCCAGACTGACTGCTCCTGCACCCACCAGAAATAATGTCCATGGGGAGGTACCCGCTGTGGTAGCGGTTCTTGGAGGTGGCATAGGGACCTGTAGGCTCCCAGTGAGAACTGCTTAAGAACACACAATTCAGTAAGGATTGTGACCAGGGGCAGAGGCAGCAGAGGTCATCACCTCCATCTCCAGCCTTTGTTTCAAAGGCCCCTATCCTAGACCTTTGATTGTTCCTAGTAGAAACAGAGGTGAGGCTGATGGGGGGTGGGGGTGGCTTAGTGCTCAGGGAAGAATTGAGGCTATAGAACAAGCAGTCCTTCCCCTTCCCTCCCAGGGCCAGGTCAGGCAGGGTAAAGGCAGGGCTCCAGACCTAGATGGGGCTATGCAGAGAGCAGCCCCACTGGAGGGGGCTGCCCAGCATGGCACGCCTGAGCAGCAATCTGGAAGCTATTGGGCTGGTGCATTTCTGCAATCCACCGCAAATGCCATGCCCAGTTCATTTCCTCTAAGGAAACACAACCTCAGGGCATAATTAGAGCTTCTTTGCGTACACAATCCCATATTGTTTATCCAACACAAATTAAAAAACTTGGGGCCTGAGAACTTGTAGCAAGAGATAAAGGAACCTCCTCCTCCTCCTCTCCTCCTCCCCTCCTCCTCTCCTCCTCCTCTCCTCCTCCTTCTCCTCCTCTTCTCTTCCTGCTCCTCCTCTCCTTTTCCTCCTGCTCTTCCTCTCCTCCTGCCCCCGCCTCTCTCTGTCCCAGCTGGATCTCATTACCCTACTCAGCCAGGCCAAACCCCAGCCTTACCCCCCACCCAGCCAGGTCCTGCTCCTTTGCAGTTTTTGTGGGCGCCGTGACTGGCACCCTCAAACTCAGGGCCCGGGATCCTCCCCAGCCTTGCCCATGTGTCTGTCTGCCTACCGGTCTGTCGTGAAAGGTGACTCTGGAGTAGGTTTCTCTGGCCAGAGAGTGCTTGACAAAGAGAAACCATTTGTCCTTGTGTCCTCCAAGGAGCCTCCCACTGAGGAAGATGGGAAATACCAACCTACAAACACAACTAAGCACCCAAGAGTAGAGGCAGGCCTTGTACCCTGGGGGTTTCTGGGAAGGAAGGGCTGGCTCTCTTGGCCCTGGCCTTGGCCCTGTTTCCCTTCCTCTGCCCAGATGTACTCCACCCAGATAACAGGAAACCGGGTCAGTCTGGCCTGGGGGCCCCCTCCACAAAGCCGGCCCCTCTCCCCCTAGGGTTCAGCACAACAAAGGAGGATTCTCAGCTGAGGCAACTCAGGGCAGGAGAAAGGAGGGTTGCGGGTGGAAAATAGCTTCAGAACCCAAGGTTGGCCATCTCCATGAAAGCCCTATTATTGCTCGGGTAGCTAAACATCTTGCTCAGCATGGCCAATTCAGCTCCCCTCACTTCCCTGTCTCCCCCTAGGAATAGCTCCACATTCCAAAACTGCACAGCCAGCCATTTTCAGCCATGGGGAGGCTGGCAGAAAGAGGTATGGGCAGGGAGGGACTGCAGAGGAAGAAGGGCTGCAAATGAGAACTCACCTTTCCTAAGGCTTTGCTTGCTTACAAGGCAAAGATGGCCCTGCAGAAGTTAGTTCATCATCAGGGCTGGCCTCCCTGTTTCTCTTGTATAACAGCCCATTTCCCAGGGGACCTTGTTCTAAGAAGGCCTGTCTGGGCTTCCCTTGAGGCCTGGGAAGGTGTCCTCCCTACTCACTAAGCAGTATGGCATCTCTGCCTTCCAAGAGAAGAGGCTAAGGCCTCTCTGTTCTGTGCCCTGAACTCCCTCCCCCCAACCACAATCACTAAGAACATCGGAGGGCTGGAGGAGGAATGGACTCTCTCCTGGGGCCAGACTCTCCCACCCTCCCACAGTCACAGAGCAGGGAGCTTGACTGGAGGTAGAATTTTCTCTGGTTGAAGTAAAGAGGAAGTTGTGTGAGCTGAGAACACATTCTCCGTCTGGTCTGTCCTTTTAGCTCTCCTGGTTTTTTGGTTTTTTTTTTTTTTTCCTTTTGGTTTGTCTCTGAGCTGGAAAGAACATGTGCTTGGCAGATTTTTTATTAACTCTACAGCTCACTCTCTCTCTCTCTCTTTCTCTCATTTTCTCTCTCTCGCTTTCTGTCTCTCTCCTTTTCGCTTGCTTGACAGAATTTAGATTAGACAAAACATGAGCTCATTTCTGCCTGAGAAAAAAAAGCAAACCACTCCTTTCCTTCCCCTCTCCCACCTTCTCCTCTTCTTCCTAGCCTCGCCCACCTCTGCTCACCAGGTGGGGAAGGCCTGCAGGGCTTACCCAGACATCATCTTTAAGTCAGAACTCCGTGCGATTGTCCCTGTGCTGTCCCAGCTCCCAGCTCTGGAAGACAGACAGTCTTGCAATCTTGCAGTCTCAGGTCTGCTGCCCAGAATCTCAGCTCGGGGTAGGAAGCAACATGCCTGGGGTCCTGAGCGTAGGTTGGCAAGGTGGGCCCTACCATTGCTGGCCAGGCCCCCTGGCGGCATCTACATCAGCACCCAGACCCCAGACCCTAATGCCACCTGGGCCCCTCACTCACTCACATTCCTCTTTTTTCACACCCATAGATATTCCTGCACATTTATCACCACTTCACATTACAAGGTCATCTGGGAGTCCCTCCTGCAAACTGCTGACTAAATCACTGAGGGCCTCTGTTTCTCTCTTCATGGATTATTATGCATATGGGCTCACCAGGCATATGGGATGGCTTGAGCAGCCTGAGTTTAAATCTCAGTTTTATCATTTACTTGGTGAGTCTTGGTCTAATCATTTCCCCATACTGAACCTCAGTTTCTTATCTGTGACATGGGGATAATAAGATCTACATTTAAATAACACTGAAATCCAGTTTGACCTCTTCAAATGGGTGAAAACAACATGAAGAGTCCCTGACACATTGTAAGGTGCAATAACTAAGGAATGACTTCTTCCTCCTCCTCTTTCTCCTCCTTCATCATCTTTCCCCAGCACCCCATCAACAGAAAATACGGGTGGAAAGGCAGCAAGAAAGGTTATGCTTAAACATAAGAAAGAAATTCCCAGAAATGTAATAGTTAAGATCAGAGAGAACTGCACATGGGAATCTATAGATGGGCCTTCCATTATAGTCAGAGGAGAGTTACCCACCCTGAAAGCAGGAAAATGGCTGGCATCCTGCCCTGGAGAGTCTGAACAGAGGAATGATTGTGGACAGTGGTGGGACAGAGCCCTGGATTTGGATATGATCTCCATTATTCCTTGTATGACCTTGGGTAGGTCACTCCCCTCTTTGAGTTTCTGTTCCTCATCTCTACAATGAAAGGAAAGATCCCCCTCAAAGGTATTGTGAGGTATCTTTATGAGCTTCTGCAGGCTGTCCAGATAAGCCTTCCTGTCATTCCACAGAAGCAGGAAGGAAGGCCCAAAGTGATTCCTGGGGCTGCCCTAGTTGCCGAAGCTGCTGGGTCCTCCGGGATCCTTGCGGTCGTCTTGATAAACCATGGTCCAGCTCAGTGAGGTCTCCCAGCCTGGGCTCCAGGACTGGTGAACCCCTCTGAGTTAGTGGGATTCCCCACCCTTTACTGCCACCCCCTACCCAAAGCCCACCAGACTACCCTCAAGCTGTCCTTTAGGTAAGCAGGGTGGTACTGCTGTCCTAATATTGTTTTATAAATTAATTCCTCCCTTCCCTTAATCATTTTTGTTGCCTGCCTCTGAACCCACTCCAATCCATCTACTACTCTTGCACCTTCTCCAAATTATCATACCCTTCTCATCCTTCAGGCTACAGAAAGTGGCCCCCCACATGGCCTGCTGATGCCTGTGCATTCCCATCCCCAGATGAGGCTCAGCTTCCAGTGTCTGGTGGGTCTGGTCCCTTTGAAGCTGAAGCACACAGGTGCTAGAATCCAACACACTTGGGGTAAAATACTAAGGTTTACTTGGTCAGTAGTTCTGGGGAAGCACCTGCACCTCTCTGGTCCTTGTCCTCTCCATCTATTGAATGGAGATCCTTGCAGGACCCCAGTCAAGAAAACACATGCTTTGCAAAAGGTTGGGCACATTTTAGCTGCCCTGTTCACTTAGACGTGAGAATGGATGAGGGCTCCAAGTCAGCTCTCCCCCTTGGGCCTCTCTGCCTCTCTTCTCACCAGGACCCTGCCCTACAGCCTGGAGCTCCCAGCACGCTGAGCAAAGGGCCCCACAGCCCACCAAACCCACAAACAGCAGCCTCCTTCCCCAAGCTGCTGTCAGCTTTGTTGAAGAATAATACACTTCTTCTGCAACAGGAAGTAAGAAGGCTCAACTTGATACAGCAGCCTGCAATGGACATGGCAGGGAGAGGCTCTGGGTGGCATGTGGTAAGATGCTGTGAGTTTCCCTTCACTTCACCTTCTAGATTCTCTCTGGAGAAAGAAACCTTTTGTTTGACTGCCTGTGGCTCAGGAGGTTAGGGCAGGCTTAAGGGGAGCTTTGTGGAGCACCAACTTTGAATTTTCCCATCATCCCTGTGAGTCTGGCTGAGGGGATCATATCTCAAACCTTTGCCAGCTGAGTGCCTGTGCCATGTCAGGTGCTTTGGACTCAGCAGCAATGAACACATTAGACACAGCTCCCACCACACTGACATTACCATCCAGAGAGTAGCAGAAGCAGTTTTGGAGCCCTGGTCTGTCTGATGTCAATGCCTGTGTTTATAAGGCTTTGATGTCACTAAGATGCTCCATGTTTCAAAGATTAAAAAATCATCCTAATTGTGTGACAAGAGAGGAGGCTGAAAGTCACCAAGAGGCTTCTTGGGGCCAGTCCCAGGCCTCTATGTGCTGAATATCTGGGGAGCAATATGGCAAGGATAGGAAGAGGGCTATGGGGACACAGCGGAACAAGCCACATCTATAGAAGAGGGGCAAGGCTTGGTGAGCCAGAACTGTTAAGCTGGCTCTTGAAGGATACATAGGAGTCGGCCAAGCTGACATGGGAAGAAATCACCTCCTAGATAGAAGCACACAACTTGAGTAAGTGCCAGAGCTAGTGCCAGCAGACTTGTGGGACTCTCACCTCTCCCTCTTTGGGTTCCTATAGTGCTTTGCTCTTCACTGGAGTGTGGACTCTGACAATGACTTCATTTTTCCTAGCCTTAATTCTCCAATCTAAATGCTGGGTGCCTAGTCAGTGTGAGATAATAGGTAGTTACTATTCTTGTTATCTTATTATTGTTATCTTCATCCGTATGGTCACTGCACTATCGTCTCAAGATGCACTGTACTGCAAGGTGCCTGCCCTAACCCCTCTTCACTCTGTGCTTTCTCCTATGTCTCCCTACCTATCTTTAATTTACCCTGCGCACCACCCCTGCCCCTTCCACAACAGACTGGCTTGGCTCTGGATGAAGTCTTAAATGTCAGGTCCTAGCAGGCTCCTGGCAGATTTTAGGGCACTTAGCATCTTTCCTGCCAGCCCCCCACCATTTGAGGGGAAACGAAGGTGGAAGACAATGATTTTCTCTCCCTATTCCAGGTTGGATGCCTTCTGCTGCATGACCCCGGCTGAGGTCTGTCCCCCTCATCTGCTTTGTCCACCTTGGGGGCTGGGAGGAAGAGAAAGGAGAGTTACGTAGAGTCAGAGGGAGGATGCAGGAATGTTTTCCATGCTGCCCCTTGCCCACCAGAGCCCACTTGAGACCTCTACTATTTGATACCCAAAGTCAGCCCCTCCTGAGCAAGCAGGGTGTTGACCCTCCAAGCTCGCTGCACCGTTGAGGTCTGGCCTCCTCCAGTCTCTCCCAGCCAGAGAGGCTGGGAGGGACAGTGAGGGAGGTTGTAGAGGGAGCCAGGGCCAGAAGTCCAGCCTGGTTCTGATTTCCCTAGCTAAGGCTAGGAACCAGAGTCTGGTCTGTTTTCAATCCCTATGCCCCCCTCCCTTGTGCAATGCTTCTCTGCTTTCGGGAGCGGCCCTTAACCGCAAACACATTTGCTAAAGCAGCTAGCCTACCCACCCTGGGACAGTTGGCTGGGCCCTGTGCCTGGGGCCAGGCCAGGAAAAGGGCAGGGGGCCTGGCTGGGAAAGGAGCCTGAGGCTCCTCCTCCTTCACTAAGCTGCCTGCACAGCCTGGTCACTACCTTTCTGTCTCCATTGCCCCTCTCCACTGTGACTCCTAGGGCTGAGAAGGATGTCAGAAAAACTGAGGCCAATAGAAGAGAAAGGCTACATGGCTGTCTGCACACTGTCCAGGCCAAGAATGGGGCATCTAGACATGCCCCTTTAGCAAAGACATCACTTGGCCTGAGCCGTGCAATGTGGCACCTATCTCTGAGAGGAGTCACCTACAAAAACAGAAAACTGAGGGCTCAGGGAGGGCTTATGGGGGCTTATGGGTTGCCCAGGAAGGCAAGAGCAGAAGGAGACTGAGTCTTTCTATCTCTGCCACTATGTGACTTAGGTAATCACCTCCCTTCTCTGAACTTTAGTTTCTCCATCCTGCCCTGATTGCCTCCCAGACATGTGATATACCACTGAATAGGAATATAAAGTGCTGCACCCATGAGAATGATCATTCATTCTACCAGACCATGAACTCTGGGAGGGCAGGAATCATTTCTGACCTACCTCTAGATCCCCTGTGATCCCAGGCCTGGGTGCCACTGTGGGGGGGTAGATAGATGTGCCTGGGGACTGAGAGACACGCATCAATCTTCTCTCTTGTCAGCCCTGAGTTCACACAGTCTCTGAGAACCAAGACTGAATCCTGGGGTTCCTGAATTTTAGAACTTGAGCTGTGACTGGGGCCTGCCCCCACCTAGACATCAATCCCAAGGCTCCAGCCTCACTCAGCTACCCCATCCACTCTCCCCCACCTCCTCCCATCACACATGAGGCACGCAGCTCAGCTTCCTCCTGCCAAGACACCCCCACCCTGGCCCCACAGTCCCTTCTCCAAAGACAGGGGCCTTTCTCTGCCACGTTCCTGGAGGCTTTTCCACTTAACAAGGCCTTGAAATCCATTTGCTGCAGACTGTGAACTTCCTCTCCATGCTCCTGCCTACTGGTTCTCTTCTAGGCTGATGGCCCCACTCCCATCCCCACACTGGCGTCCGCCAGCCCATGGCCCAGCAGCTGTCACCCTGATCTCCCCCTCCCCAGGCCTCTGGAGCTAAGCAGGGGACACTTAGAGGAGGTACTTGGGGCCCAGGAAGAGCAGCAGACTGGACTAAGAGGGGGAACTGAGAGCTTCTTGCCTAGGAGTATCCTGAACTCCAGCCTAGACTCAAAGGGGTGCTTCCCCCTCCCAGCCCTCAGAGAAGGAGGCCACCTCCTTCAAGACTAAAAACACCAAAGCATTCCTCCTTAGATCACACCTCCATCCCTCATGGCCCTCACAACTCATGAGCAATGGCTCATGGCCATTGCTTATGGAGACACATGACAATGACATAACCCTCTAAGCATAGCTGAGAAGAAGATAGTCTAGGTTCTATTCTTGTTTCAGCCAGAATCCATGACCTTGGGCCAGTCTGGTTTCTTCCTTGGGTTTTGATTCCTTTGGCGGCTCCTCCCCACCCGGCCCTAGATTAAACTCTGTTCTCTGCTTCCCCAGGGCAGCTAATCACAGATATTTGTGCCCTTCTTCCTGGAATCCAAAGTGCGTCCATGTTCTGCCACGAACTTCATCCTCCATCCTACAGAGCCCTCTGAAGCTGTAGCAGGGGAAAGGAGCTAACATCAACTGAACACCTACTAAGGTGCCTTCTACCTCATTTCAGTGTCTATAGCTCCATGGTATAGGCTGAGGAAACTGAGAAGTGACCCACAGATCCAAGGCCAGGATGATGGAGCCACAACTTAAATCTGGGTAGCTGGACTCCCTTATCTATGTCCTCTCCTTGCCTGCCTTCCTGCCCATGTTTGCATGCCAGCATCCTCCATAATGGAAAGAAGACTTGTTAATTCCTACCTGGCTTGCAGTAGCTAGCCACAGAGCATCCAATCCTCATCAAAATGTGAGCTTGTTACCTAATGTGACTATTTTCCTAAAATTATGTTATTCTAAAGCAAAGCCAGCATGAAGAAGAAAAATGTGTCACAAGGATAGAACACCTGGAAAGGGGAGGGCCTGGCAGGCCTCAGGTAACCCAGCCCATCTGAACCCCCTATGCGTTCAGCCACCAGTAGCCAGTTTCACACACCTTCTCTTGCTTAAATATTCACAAAAACCCTTTGAGATAGCAATTATTGTGGCCTTTTTATAGACTGGGAGACTGAGGCACAGATAGAAGAAATAATTTGCCCAAGACCACACTACAAGAAAGAAGCATGGTATTCTCCCACCCCTACTCCTACACCTCAGCCTGGCCTACTCCCAAGAGAGGAAAGATGATATCAGTAGGAAGAGATGATCCTGTCCCAAAGACCCCAAGCCCAGACAAGATTGCCATGAGTACAGAGAGCCTATATGGCAGAGGGTACGGCTATAGTCCTCAGCTGAAGTGTGTTCTCACCCCTGCTGCCTGGAGCTGACCCTGGTACTGGCTCTAGGGGATGCCTGTCTTTCTCCTCATCTGTCTTTCTTGTCCTTCCTCACTCTCTCAGCGATGAATTTGTGTGAAACCTGGACTGAATTACAACCCATTACCCAGCCTGCCTCATTCCAAATGCCTGGCATTAATGCAGTCAGTGGAGGGGAAGTGGACTCTCTTCAGCTGCCTGTCTAGCCTGCCCAACACTGGCTTCTCAGTGCTGCTGAAGCCTTGCATCCCAACCCTTCCATCTCCTTCTCCTCACATGTGTACAGCCCCCAACACCATTCACACATGTGCCTGTCAAAACTGAGCAGGTCCTCTATCCACACAGGAGGTCCCCCTGAAAACTCATCTGAATGAAGACATACATGTGCATATTTGTTCTTTCAGTGAACATTTATGAAGCACCAGCTATGTGCTAGGCACTATTTTGAGGTAATGGAGATATAGCAGTGAACAGCCTAAAGTCCTTGTTTTCATAGACCTTATTGTCTAGCCAGAGGAAGGGGTGAACAATAAACAAGTAAACCATAAGTTAACAAGATAATCCCAGACTATGGTAGAAGATATGAGGAAAATAAACCAGGCTTATGTAATTCTGATATTAGAGGGGGTTATTTTAGATTGAGTGGTCAGGGAAGGCCTCAGTGAGGAGGGAAAGCTTGGACCAAGACCTAATTGACAAGAAAGACCCAGCCCAGTGTGTGAAGATATTGGGGAAGGGGTTGAGAGAGAAATCAGAAATCAACATAGTAGAAAAGCAGGTTAAGAGCTGAAGCAGGAGAGACAGAAAGGGATGATACCATGGAAGGCCCTGTAAGTCAGGGTTTGAGTTTTATTCTAAGTGTAATGAAAAGCCATTAAAGGGTTTTGAACATGTTTGAGGATATGACTGAATTTGTGTTTTAGAAAGATCATCCTGACTGCTACAAGGAATATGGATTATTAAGGGATAAGGTTAGAAGTAGGGAGGAGTATTGCACCCATTTAGATGAGAGATGGTGGTGTCTAAGCTAGGCTGGTGATCACAGACAGAAGTGAATGTTAAGTAGGTAATTAGATTTACCAATCTGGACTTCAGCGAAAGTGTCAGGCTCTTCCTGATAACCTCTAATGCATGGTTCCTCCATATCTTCACTTGGATGTCTGTCTAGGCATCTCAAATACACTGTGGTTACAAAAGAATCCTTGATTTACTACCACCAAACCAGGATGTTAGATACATAAACATGGGATTTAGGGAAAATACAAATTTTGGGAAGTCATGGGCATACGTATGGGGTTTAAACCCATGGGGCTTGATGAGATCATCTACTGAGAAAGTATAAGTAGAGAAGATGACAGCATCTAAGACTGAGCTCTTACATTTAGAGGAGGAGCCAGCAAAGAACCAGAGAAGGAACAATCAGAGAAAGGAGAGGAAAGCCAGAAGCTAAGAGAATGTGTTCAGCTATAGTTAATATAGCTGAGAGAAAGCAAAGACAGATGGTTGGGGTTGGCTATGTGGGGTCATTGGTGACCTTTGACAATGGAAATTTCAGTGAGAGGGGACCCTACTGGGGAGCTAGAGGTGAGGATGGCTGTGAAGAAGCGGAGTCATGGAGTGTAGAAATCTTTTGTGAAAAGTCTTGCTGTGAAGGAAAGCAGAGAAATGGGGCAGATGCTAGAGAAATGCGTGGAGTGAAAAAGAGTAGGGGCAACAGACTAGAGGCCTAAGTGAGGACAGAGCCTTGGTAGTATCAGGGTAGCAGAGGGATAAGATGGAAGTAAAGGGGATGGGATCAAAGAGTGGGATGATAGAAATTAAGATTTCAAAACTGATGTAGTTAATAATGATCTATAGTTCAACGATACAGCCAGGGGAATGGGGGACTGAGCTAGGGCAGAGGACCAGATCCTTGGAAGCAAGGTGCTCCAGGGACAGCAAATCCAGGGTGGTGTGTTCATGTTAATAAAGATGTTGCCAAGTACATTGTCAAGATTCAGGAGTGGAGGGGAGACAGTTATACACCTGTTGTCATCTTCAGTGAGTGGAGTGCACTAACAAAGGTGATCCAAAGATCACCTGGGCACAGTGGTTCATGCCTGTAATCCTAGTACTCTGAGAAATCTAGGTGGGGAGGATCCCTTGAGCTCAGGACTTTAAGACCAGCCTGGGCAAGAGTGAGATCCCGTCTTTACTAAAAATAGAAAAATTAGCCAGGTGTTGTGGCAGATACCTGTAGTGTCAGGTACTCAGGAGACTGAGGCAAGAGAATCACTTGAACCCAAGAGTTTGAGGTTCCTGTGAGCTATGATGATGCCATGCATTCTACTCAGGGTGACAGAGTGATATTCTGTCTCAAAAAACAAACAAAAACAAAGATGACAGTCTCCATGAAGGGTAGGAGTTAGGGAGTCTTTGGAGGAACCCTCATTTGAGAAAGAGGAAGGAAGACAAAGGATCTAGAAGAAATCATAGCAAACAAAGAGGACACTGCCCCTGCCTCACCTCCTCTACCCATAGGTATGTGGGATGTGGGAGAAAAACAGCCCCCAAAATATAGCAAGAGAGTTGTGTTCTTGGGGCATAAGAATGGAGGAAATGGTGATAAGAGATTGAGGATGTGGGGAAGGGGCAACAGCTGCTGACAGTGGTCCATGGGTACCAGAAGGCAGAGGGGAAGGGTTACAGGGGCTTGGAAGGAATGCAAGATGAAACCCAAAGTAATGACTGTGTAGAGCAGTGCAGAGATTAGAGATGGGGGAGAATTGAAGGCCAGGAGTCCTGGGCTTCTATGGTGATGGAGATAAATAGGAACACAAATTCGCATGGGATAGAGCAGGATTCCTTCCAGAAAACTTGCTTATCAGGTGAAGCCAGAGGACCTGAGGAGGCTGAGTGACCCAACTTCCTGCTGCTGGCTAGTGGTAGTGAGGCCAATGGAGAGCTGGGACCTGAGACCAGGGGAAGCTCTGTAGACCTTCCATATAACCTGCAGGGGGCAGTGTCTCTGCTGAGGGAGAATTGATGGAACCTCAAACAAGAAAAGTATTGAAAACACACACTACCAGGCACTCATGACTACATACCCTCAGATACATACTGTAGGCACACAGAAACCCTCCCTACCCAACCCCCATACCCCATGTACATGTGGGAAAAATCATATGTATATACAAACATGTACACAAGCTTATGCATGTGCCCATATATATACACCATGCATAGAGGCCCAATATGCTCCACATGCCCAGACTACACTGTGCCATCATGTACACGCATGCAAGCACACACATGCATGTGCTCATACCCATCAAGGCAACAGATTCTGGATTTTCTTAAGTCTCACCAAGCCACAGACAGCCGAAAATCAAGCTGAAGTTGAACAATCCAACCAGCAAAGGGGGAGGAGATGAAGGGGCGTGAAAATGAGGTGTGTGCTGGGGCACGGGGGAGCAAGGAAGCCAAGTGTTGAGGAAAAAATCTAGACTATTTTGAAAAAGGGAAAGCTTTCAGACAAAGCAGGAATGCAGGCTGTAATTAGAATGGCTTCAACCGTCTCTAGATTTGGGGAGGATAGGCAAACTGGTTGCACATGCGGTATAGCGATCCCCAGCCTAGATAATGTTAGTAAACCATGTGTGCATGTGCGTGTGCGTGTGCATGTGTGCATGCATGGAACACGCAAGAGCTGTGGAAAATGCACTTGACTATACAACATTGGACCCTGGGAAAGCCAACATGAAGTATTCCCCTCACTGGCCCCTGCAGCTGCCTGCCTCCAGGGTGGACCTCTCACATGAGGCAAGGCCACTACCACAAATGTGCATGAGACCCAGAGGGGTAGGGCTTGCCTCATGTCACAGAGCTAGCCAAGTGGCCTAGGAAAGTGACATGGTGGCAAAGACAGTACCCCTGGATTAGGTCTCATACGTTTTCATAGGCCTGTGAAAGCTTAAAGGCCCTGGGTACTGTGCCTAGATCAGGATTAGGAATTCAAGTCCCGGATAAGCCACTGATAGGCTGCCTGAGTGGAACCACATCCCTCTCCTTCTCTGGGCCTCTGTAGCCTGAAGGGAGATTTTGGGGTCCTTCTAATCTGGCCCTGAGCATTTATCCAGAGCTGTTGACTCTGAGAAGCTAGAAGAAGGCAACAGAAACAGATTTGGGGGTGCTTGCAAGATGAGGAGCTGAGCTGGGGGAGATGTGAATGCCTCTGGCTACCCTGGCCCTGGGCAGAGTTTGCACTATAGGAGAACCTTCCCACACTGGCTTGGCCAATGTGTTGTGGGCAATAGAAACTGAAGCAGGTCTGCAGGGGGTGGAGATGGGCAAGGCAGGCAGCCAGCTGACCACAAACATAATCCCTCATATTCCTTCTGGCCTTCCCCTTCCCTTCTTCTCACCTTTCTCCTCCAGATTTTCTGGGTGGGCCTTGGGGCCAGCTGTTATCATCACTAAAAATAGCCTAACCAGCTTTGGGTGAGAAGGAGCCCTTTTTACTTACAGGGTCCCAGAGGCCTGGCAGGTGGCAGTTGATGTCTATGGCCCCTCCAAGCCCAACAGAGCAGATTCTCCATTTCAAGTGCAAGCTCCAGTTCCAGCCTAAAGCTTAAGTTCCCCATGTGCTTCCCTCTTTGTTCCCCATTAGCCCAGTGACTCAACTTTACAGGCTCACATGGAGGGTAGCTTGGGTCCTGGTGCTCAGAGAACCATGCGAATAATAATGATAATGATGATAGTAACAGTTAACACTTATTGAACATTATTGTGTGACAGACACATTACTTAAGGCTTTGCATTTATTTCTCCTCACAAGTCTTTAAGATGGAAACTATTATCCCCATTTTACAGGTGAACAAACCAAGGCACAGACAATTTAATTATCCAAAGTTACACAGCTAGTAACTGGTAGAATGGGGTTGTTTTGGATCCTCGCAGATTCCTTTAAGAAGGGAAAAATTCTGATAACAATAATAGTAATGGTTAGTATTTATTCATCTTCATATGCAGTGGACTTCACTGAGTTCCTCAAAACTAGCTTTATATAGCTAGTCCTGTGGGGCAGCTGAAAGAGCCTTGAAGCTAAAGGGATGATAGGTGAAATCCTTGGTTCGCTCCTCAGTAGCTGCGTGACTCTCAGCAAGTGACTTCCCCCTCTGAGCTTGTTTCCTCATTTATGCAATAGAAATGATAATAGCTGGCTCTCAGAGGGCCATGAGGATCCTAGGAGACAATGTGCACAAGGAAGTAATTAACACAGAGGAGCTCACACCACAGCTTCTCCCTTCTGCAAGACACCCGGGGTTTCTTTGTGTCATTCTCTCCAGTGGCTGGATAGAGACCACCTGACTCTCAGCCTGAGTCCTGAGTCCAGGCTGTTCTTTCCATGTGGTATTAAAGGCATGGTACCCAGGGCCACCAAGCTTTTCAGGGGCTTATGAAAACATGTGAGCCCCAAGAAAATTTATTGGCTCTAAAAAATGAAAAGAAAACAGCAGAATTAGAATTAATAAATGTTCTATTATATGTCTACAAAATGTAATATAATACCAAGCTCATTAATTATTAAATTTAGTATTCCTAAAAAAATTCATTACATTCTAAAACAATTTGTTGGTTAGATTTCCTCACTTTGCAAGAATTCCCAAGTATGCATGATGATTACAAAGAAATGAGAGCCAACTGGGAATGAAACAAGTTACTCATAGGCAAATAATTTTGAAAGCAGAATTATAAAAGTTCTTTGAAATATTTTATAGCAAAAATTACATTTAATATGAGATGTGGGAGCATTTTCATATATATGACATGCTGTGGGGTGAAGCCTCTGTAAGTGAGAGTGCCTGGCCCAGGAGTGAGGGAATAAGAGTGCCTCTCTGAGACACACTGTTGGGGAAAGCATCCATGTGCCATTGCAGGCACCCACTCTTCTGGTTGTTCCCCTCATCTCCTAAAAAAAAAAAAAAAAAAAAAAAAAAAAGAAAGAAAGAAACTGCTGTGGCCACATGCATGTAGGCGCTAACAGAATGGCCCTCATGGAGCAGCCATTTCATGTACTGCCCTCGGCTCTTATCAAAGGCCCTTTCAAGAAACAGGCATGCCCGTGTGCCTTTCATAATCAGGAAGGGAAATAAACATTATCTGACAAAAAGTGAGAAGAAAACAGCCATGTGTAAACGGTGTCTGTTGGGTTGTCAAGCCATTGCCCAGGACATTGTCCACTGGGCTGCTCAGTGGCCCCAGGCAGAGGCCCACATGAGTTGTTTCTCTCCCAATTTCTCACCAGCATAAACTTGGGGGCCCTTGAGGATCTGTCAGTTTCTTCCTTTTTGATACCAAAAGCAGCAGAATATTTTGCTTCTGGCGGGCTTGCAAAGAGAGGCTGCCTCAGTGTAGCAGGGAGTGAGAAGCACACAGGCCACCAAAACTTTTACATGACCTGAGCCAGGTCCCTTTCCGCTGGGCCTCACGTGCAACACAGGGGTAAGTCACAGGGTTAGTGTGAGGGTGCATTTAGATAATGAATGTCAAGTGGAAAGAACAGGCCTCCCTGCAGTTAGGAACTCTGGCTTGGGAGTAGATTTGCTCTCAGTTGCTGAGAATTAATGATTCAGACCTCCTACCCCAAGCTGCCTTTCTACTCTTCAGGATCTCTGACACTCCAGCTTTGTGTCCAGTACATGCCAGCAACTTGACTAGGTCAAGCCTCTGCCTTGTCAAATTTGTATGTGCACAGACCACAGAGGAACTTAGGGCCTTGGCAGCAGAGACTACACCATAGCCCCCAGCTCTCTCGGAGCTAATATGACTCACCCTCACCTAGTAACTTCTCTCTCTAGGTATCTTTTTCTGGTTTCTACCTTCTCCTCCTCACCTTCTCAATGCAGAAACCCAGTGCAGATATAGTTCTTCCAAGAGCTTTCTGCCCTACTTATTGCTGTGGCCAATGCAGGAATGAATGAGCCCAAGGAAGAGGCTGAGGGCATAACACCAGCCCATCAATGACAGACCAGCATTTGAGCTAATCTATAATCTGTAACTGCACCACCCACTCTCCAGGCCAAACACCTTGCTACCAGCTCAGGAGGGGCTGGGCCCACTCTTTGGAATGCCATCTCTCCTCTGCCCCATTCTCTTTCAGTCCACCCTCTGCTTCCCACCCTCCACATGCCCTTAACCCTTCTTCTTTTGTGCTTTTACCATACTTTGCATGCACCTTCACTGCAGTTCTTAGCATCTCTTAGCTCCTTGGATTAGCATTTCTGGCTTCTTCTATGTATTTCTTAGATTGCCTCAAGGGTAGAGTCTGTGCAATTTCATCTCTGAGGCTTTAGTACCCTGCACGGGTATATCTGCTAAAGGGGACAGAACTCAACATAGTTGGAGGGAGAAGAGAGAGAAGAGTGATTCTGTCCTCTGGGATTACTTCTTCTAACTCTGGACACCAGGACTTAGAACATCTGGGCTCAGGTCCTTGACCATTTTTAGCTGTGTGGCCTCAGGGAAATCACTTCCCTTTCCTGTAAGCCTTACTTTTATCACTAAAAAAGTGAAGATTCCAATCCCTCTTCTGCTTCCTGGAAGTGCTGTTGTGAAGATCAAACGAGAGAACAGCTAAGTTTCTATGTTAGATGTCATGACCTGCTGGACCCATGTTTGAGGCTCCATGCATTTGCCCTATACTGGGATCCTTTGAGTCCACTGTTGGGAGGAGACTGAAAGCTCCCTGGGAACATGCAGATGGGCCAACTGCCTGCTGGTAAACCACCATTGCAGAGGAAACCCAATTTTGTGTATTTATCACATAACGACTCACATTTAGATTTACACTGTGTGGTCCAGTTTACAATAGCCAGAGGGCTTTCTGTGCCCTTTCATGCCTTTAATTCCAGGTAGAATCACCACCCTACCTTCCAGGCAACCTGAGCCCTGTTTGATAGTTAATCTGATAGTTAATAATAAAGGCAGCTAGTATTTATCAAGGACTTACTATAGTTCTAAGTGTTTTGCATTTATCAACTTAATCCTTACAACACTAACAGGTACCATTATTTTCCTTACTTTTAGAGATGGAAAAATTGAAGGTCAAAGAGATTCATTAACTTGCCCAAGATCACAGAACTAGTACATGGCAAAGGTACAGTTTGATTCTTGGTACCTTGCTCTAGGGTCCATAGGTTCAACTGCTCTGCTATACTACCTCACAGGTGAGAGATTGAGGCTCAGACTGGGTAAGTGACTTGCCCAAGGTCACACATGTAGTGGATTAGTGGCATTATCTGGCTCCTCTAACTCAGATATTTAGCACTGTCTATAACTTGTGCTTTTTGGTAAATAGTTGTTGATCTGTAAATGAACACTTATCTGTGCTGTATGTATGCAAGGGGATGAAATCCCTATATGAGAAAAGCCAATCAGAGATATTTCTTATGCTTACAATTCAACAAACACTAATCCTTGACCTTAAGAAGACACTAGCTCTAATATTCAACTGCAGGAACCAGAAGGGAATCCAGGAACTAACCACAGCCATGCAAACAAAAGAAGGAGTTTGTCACCATCTCAGGGGCAGGTAGTGAAAGACAGAAATGCCCTTCATTTTCGGCCATTTGTGTTGGGCCTGGGACAGTGTGAAGACTAGGGAAGGTGGGAGCAAGTTGGAAGGGCATTTCTAGTAACAGAACTGCCTGAACAACAATGCAGCTGTGAGGAAAGGTCTGGTGTGTTCTGGGAGTAGTGAGGGGTCTCAGGCAACTATAAGACTATGGAAGAAAGACAAGACTTGAATATCAAGCTAAGGAAATGAAACTTGATTTCTGCAGGTGATAGGGAATGACTTACCTTCTGGTTGCCGCTAGAAGCCACATCCAAGGAATAATTCAAGGGGGATAGACTCAGAGACTTTTAGACCCCATGGCCAATTCTGATTCCACAAAGTCTCAATGACCTCATCTGTAAAATGGGCACAATTCCTTCCTCATGAGGCTTTTGTAAAGCTGAAACAAGAAACTGGGTACAAAACTCCCAGCACAGTCCCAAGCACAAAATAAGTATTCAGTAAGTGCTAGGCCAGCTCACCCATTTTTTATCTCTACAGAGGGGGTCAGGTCAGGCCAAAACCAGTGAAAGCCCATCAGTCTGTGAAGCTCCTACATATTAGAGCTTGAAGTACCACATCCTCTAGACCCTACCACCTCCATCCTACTGATGCAGCAATGGAGGGCAAGAGAGGTTGAGTGACTTATTTAAGATCATACAACCTATCAATGGTGGAGCTGAAACTAGAATCCTGGTTGTCTGCCTCATAGCACACTAGAGAGCTGCTTGTCTCAAGGCCTTTTCCCTGCAGCAGTGTTGGGGGGTTTTCAGTACCTCTTCTTTGAAAACAAAGTGCTAAGGATGTCTGTAGATATTGTCTCAGCAGGACTGGGCCTGGAGATGGAAGATCCTCTGCTTTTACTCTGTGCTGCAGCAGCCTGGCCCCATGCAAGAGGAGAGAGAGAGAGAGACTAGACTGACTTTAGTGGACTCCCATATCACATTGCAAGCTCATATCTCATTTGCTGTTTAGTCCCTGCCCCCCACTCCTTGCTCCTTCCCCCCCAGTAGATCTGCATGGTTTGCATTATTCTCCTTCCTGCCTGCCTCCTTCCCTGGAAATCTTGGTTCCATATTTTCCACGCTGAGGCTCAGTTTACTCCTGGCTGGGCTCCGGGCCTGCACCTGGGTTCTAAGAGAAAGGTCTGAGAGGTGGTGTGAGCATGTCATTGTGTGTACACGCATCCACTAGCATGTATGTGCTCATACACGTGCATGCCTGTGTGTGTGTATATGTATGTTGAGTGGGGAAGTACTGCTGGTTGCCTTGCCTTTCCCTCTGCTCTGGGTACAGGCCACCAGAACATGCCTACCCTCTGTCTTTCACTACCTGCCCCTGAGGTAGTGAAAATTTTCCAAGTAAATGCTATAGACCCCTGCTCAGTCACTTGAATGCTTGTTAGAAATTAGAACGCCCTGGCCTCATCCAGACCTACTGAATCCAAATCTCTGGGACAAGTCCCAGGAATCAGCATTATGACTAGTGTTTCATTCATAGATTCTTCTTGATTCTTTGCCTTTAACTCTTTTTTTTTTTTCAGTTTTTGGCCAGGGCTAGGTTTGAACCCACCACCTGTGGCATATGGGGCCAGCGCCCTACTCCTTCAAGCCATAGGCGCCGCCTTACCTTTAACTCTTCACTGGCAAGGGATTCATTTTGATAGCTGACCTTGGTCACTCCTATTCTAAGTTCATTTAACAAATGTTTGCTGATTGCCCCAAAGCTTTCTTAGTTTCTCTCCTCATTCTCTGGCTATTCTTTCTTTTTTCCTTGCTAGCTGTTCTTTCTCTCTTATTCTTTGAATGTTGGAAGGCCCCAGGGTCAATTGTTCCCCCTCTTTTTCCATGCTACCCAGTCCCTGTGTGAGTTCATCCTCTCTCAACTTCAGTTCCCATCTGCATGTTGACAGTCTCCACCCCAGGCCTCTCACCCAGTAGTCTCCCCTGAGGTTCAGCCCCATCCCAGCCTGAATATCCTACAGGCCCTTCAAATTCAACAAGATCTATACCGAGCTCATCTTCCTCACACAGAACTTTCTGAAGTATACATCTAATTACCTCACTTGGAAATGTTCTGGAGACTCTCCTTGGCCTACAAGATCAAGTCCTTGCTCTGTAGCCAAAACACTAGGCCTGGCTCCTACACACCTCTATGGTTTGCTCTCTCCCCACTGTCCTCTCCTCAACCCTCACCACTGGCTGCTCCACTCCAGATCAGCTGACTGACTCACAGTTCTATAAATGTACCAGGTCCCCCACACTCCTGGCCCTGCATGTGTTACTGCTACTTCCTGGAACACAGGGATGTAGTAAGGGGAGGCAAAGGGGCCATCTGTCTTGCGCACCAGTCTGTGGAGTTGCCACTGAGATTCTAGTTTTAGTGTCTGTAGCCAGCAGGTGGGAACAAAGGGGGCAGACATTTCCTGAGTGCTATTTAACCTAGCTATGCCCTGCTGGCATACCCTTCTCCTCTGGCTTCACCAGGCCAAATTCTATTTCCTCTAGGAAGTTTCTCCTTACTCTTCCAGTCTGAATTGTCAACAAGCTTATGTGCATAGATAAGCCTCTAAGAATATCGGCTGATACATAGTAGGCATTCAATAAATATTTGTTAATGATTGAGTGAATGTGTTCCTCTAACTCTTCTCTGTCAACATATTCTATTAATGATCCAAAATTTCAAGCCTGTCTCCCCTTACTCCCCACCCACTCAACAGACTATCAGCTCAACGAGAACAGGGTCAGCATCTTCTCTGTGTATGTATTCCCAGCCTTTAGTACATGCCAGTGAGTACTCACCAAATGTTTGATGAATGAGCTTATTGAGACCCCTCTCTGTCTGGCACTGAACTATGTCCCGGCGAAGCAAGCAATGATTGAAAAACAAAGTGCTGTGGTCCCTGCTCCTGAGACACTGGAAATTCCAGCTGGCATACTCAGGGTAGAAGAATGAGCAAATCATTTGTTTTTTGAAAGTGGGGTGAGAAGGAGGGGCAAGAGCCTTCCCAGCGGAGGAGGTCACTTTTGACCAGAGTCTTGTTGGATGTGAAGAGATTTTCTTTCTCTTTGTCTTTGATTATAAAATTTAACACTTTTTGGTTTATTAAAGTTAAGTGATTCTCATTCAATATATCAGTTAATCTAGATATCAATCCTAAAATAGGCACTATCATCATCCTTGCTTTATCATTGACCAAGTGGAGGTGCCTTATGTCATTCATGTAGTGAGTAACAAAGTTATGGCTTGGTTCCAGATTTCCCTGATTCCAGAGTTGCAAACATGTTATCTCCTAGAAAGAATCCCTAACCTGCCCTGGTTAAGGAAAGTATATATGTTTTCAGAATTTTTCTCTCATTGCCCCACAAATGACAGCAGAGTATGATGGTTCAGACTATGGGCTCTGGAGCTACACTACCCTAGGTCTGCCACTTGCTAGCTGTGTATCACTGAGCAAGATGCTATACCTCTCTGGGCCTCAGTTTCTTCATCTATAAAGTGGTGATGGTGGTAGTGGTATCTAATTCATAGAGTTGTTATGAAGATTAAACAAGTTATAAAGCAGTTAGAATAGTCCCTAGAACACAGTAAGTGCTCAATGAGTCTGTCACTATTATGTACCTTTTCTATAAACAAAGGGAAGCATACTAGATAAGCAGCTTGGTATCCTACTTTTTCCTCTGGGGTAGGATTTGGTCAGGTAGAGAAGAGCATTCTAGGGAGGCAGGGAAATGAGCATGGAGGTGGGAAAATATATGGTATGTGTTTAGGGAAGTTCAAAGAGCCAAAGCAGCTGGAGATGCAGACGTGGGCCGGATCCTGAGGGTCTTGAAGGCTCTCTTTACGTGACAGGACTGGGAAGAAAGCCCAAGACTCCTCAAGGCCCCTGTGAGTACTGCCGTCATATTATAGCTTCAGATTCTCAGCCCTCATGTTGGCTCCTCTGAGAGAACTCCCAGCAGGCCAGCTGGGGCAGAGACTGGCCCTCCCCAGGCTTTAGGGTTTGCCTTGTCCAGGCAACTATTTATCTCTGTCTTCCCAAGTTCAGGCCTCCAGGCCTCCTTTCTACTCAGGCATCTAAAGCATTCTCCTTAGCTGAAGGAGGAGGGAAAGCCCCCCCGCCCCCATGAACAGGGCCTCCTCCTCTGCATCTGGAGGCGTCACACTGGGGTGAGCTTGCCTCTGAAAGCCAGCATAGGGAAGCAAGGTGAAGGGGCCAGGGCAGCCTGCCAGGGTGGGCTCCCTTCTCAGCCAAGGTCTAATGGGAGTTGACAAGGGCAGCTGTGGGCCTTTGATCTGCCCTTCAGGTATGTGTCCCGGCTCAGGATGGGGAAACTGGAATGAGGAATGTTGATGAGGGTAGAGATAAGAGAGGATCAGTCCAACCAGGCAGAAAGGGCCTGGGCCACCAGGCCGGGACTCAGAGGAGCCCTACCTAGAAAAAGAGAAAAGCCAAAGCTAGAAAAAGGGCTGCACAGTCCCCAAACCAATGATTGCCTGGCCCCTTCCTTCCTCACAAAAGACGGAGAGACTCCCCTCTAGGACTCTGTTACAAATGTGGGGTTCAGCTTGTCATGTGGTCTTCATTTCAGGTCTCCACACTCATGTTCCACCCTGCTAGCACCTGGGCAGACATAAGGTGGGCTGAGCTCAGGACTTGAGTTGGCCTCGGCAGGTGAATTAAGGTGGGGGCCTCCTGGAGCTGCCAGCACTGAGATTGGAGGCCCAGTCCCAGTCCAGTGGGCATTTTTCTAATTGGCTCCAGCCCAGGAGACACCCGCTTGGCATGGCCCAGACAGATCCTCAAGTCTCCTGATTGCAGATTCTCAGGCCACCATGATTCCCTCAACAGTGCTCTCCCAAGTCATCCACCAGCATTTTCTCAAAAACTTTCCAGAAACAGGTTGCTCACCACTACTTGAGGCAGCTCTTCTGAGTAACTTATGAACTTACTTTGTCACACCCAGGACCTATGTCACACCTATAGCCCCATTCTGGGCTGACTCTGTCTACTTGGCCTTCTGCTTCTTTTAATTAAATCCCCAAATGCTGACCCATAGAAAATCAGGATGTGAGCCCATAGGCTCTGAGTGTTTTTCATGGAAGCAGACCTTGAACCCAAGCCTCAAGGAGGAGAGCCAGGCATTAAGGTAGTGAGGCAATGGAAGCCCAGAGTGAGGAGGAAGCACAGCCCATTGGGCTTCAGTTGTCCTGGGCCCATTTCTCAACCTGGCTTTCTTTAGCAGCAGAGTGTTAAGGCTGGCGGGAACCTTAAAGGCCAGCCCATCCCACTTCTGCCTAATACTTGGCCAGGGGACAACTCTTTGAATACCTCCAGCCTCAGGGGACTCAGTACCTTTCCTTCTTGGACTTTTTGATTGGCAAAAAATAGTTCCTTTAAAAGCTAAGTCTGCATTCAACTCCTAGGAGCTTCCTCCTTGTGCCTAGTCTGCTTTCTAAACTCTCATCAATAGGAGGCTACTTGCGGGGTGGGACATGGAAAGAGTACCATGATTTGAGAGCCAGCCTCCACTTTTTTCCCTAGCCCATGGGTGGTCTCTTCTCTAGGATGGACCTGATGATTTTAACCAGCTCAAAGATTTTTTAAAACGTTTTCTGCCTTGTGACAGCCTTTCAGATTTCTGGGGATGGAAACTACACCTCCCACTCTTTCCCACAGTTTTCTCTTGTCCAGGATCAACAACTACAGATCCTTCAACCCACAGCAGGGTGCTGGAGAGGTGGGGATCCAGAGTGACCTATGCTCAGAAATGTGTGCTGAGAGGAAGAAGGAGGGAGGGACATCATTCCAGACTCTCACCTTCTCTTTCTCTGTGCAGTCCTCTCCTTGACTTTGCAGCTAGTCAGTCATCCTTCTTCCTAAAGCACCAAGAAGGAAGACCTGGACCAACCACCTGATACCTTTGCACACTCCTGATTCCCTCTCCCTTCCAGCCAGTACCTAGCAGAGCAGACAAGGGAGTTCCCTAGGAAGCAACCTCTACCCTCAAGACCTACATCTTGTTCATTACCATTCCCTCACCTTCTGGAACCTTCTCAGATTTTTCAGAGGCCAGGCCTGGAGATCTCTATTGGAGGCCAGTTTGGGGGAAATGGAATCTGCTTCTATTTAGGAAGGAAGATCCAGACACCTTGAGGCCCTGAGGTCACTGTCACATCAGAGGTGGGACTGAGATCCTGGACCAAAGCCTGAGGCCTAGCCCAGAACCTCAAGCCCCTGGGACTCTGGCAAGCCCTTCAGGAGGTGACAGCATCAGTGGGAGCTTGCAAGTGAATAAAACAGGTCAGCCTCTTCCCCTTCCCACCCCCTTCAGGCTGCTGAGGAATTGGAAGATTGCCCTGTCTCCCTGGGGAGGTCACCTGCTTCCTCCCATCTGAGCTCTAGGGCTGCTGAGTAGGTGGAAGAGCACAGGGAAGGGGTTGGGAGCACCAGCTAACCTTGACCTAAGAAGAATGTGCAGAATAGGCAGTCCACGTGGCCCCTTTTCCAGCCAAGGGTCCAGTGATAAGGAAAGGAGGAGGGGGTAGCTGGAGGTGGCAGCAGGAGAGAGAGGGAGGAGAGAGGGAGAAAGAGAGTACAAGAGAATGTGCTGTGTCAGCCAGTTGCACTGTGCTGGCCCTGAACTAACAACTCCCTACCGGGCCCCCCCCTCCTCCCTCCCTCTCTCCCTCCCTCCCTTCTTTCCTTCCTTCCTCCCTTCTGTCTTTCCCGTTCTAGGGTTCCATCAGCCTTTCTTCTGTCTCCACATCTCTTTGTTTCCTCTTCTCTTTGTCTTGGCCTTCCTTTCTGCCTGCCTCCTTTTCTCTTTCATCTTTGTCTCCGGGCCCACGTCTTACACACACTCTCTCTCTCTCTCTGGCCCTCTCCCTGCCTGGTTCTCCCTCTGTATGAGTCTGTGGCCCTGCCTCTCAACTTTACTTCTCCGCCTGTCCCTTTCTCTCTGTTTGCCTTTCTCCCAACTTGTCCTCTTCTCTAGATATCAGTGCATCCTTGTGTGTGTCCATCTCATTTCTTTGTCTCAGTCTCTCTCTTTGTCTCTCTGCTTCTCTGTCTCCTTCCCTACCTGTCTCTTCCAATTTCCTCGATCTCTGCCCTGCGACTCTCTCCTGCTATCTCTCCCATTCTTCTCCTTTGAGTGGCTCCCAGGAGGCTTTCAGCAGCTGCTAAAGCACCAAGTATAAAGTCTGCTCCCTGCCACCAGCTGGCTGGTCATGCTTCTGAGAGGGGCCAGGCCCTGGCTGCCTTTCAGGGCACAGAGAAGGAGTGAGAGGGGAAGGAGAAGGGCACTGGCCCCTACACACAGGGGCCTGGGAGACTTTGCCTGGGGAAGACTAGAGAAGGAAGGGAGCAACCTTTTGTAGCACCTCTGTTGAACCACTCTCTTCACCCTGTGATGGAAAGATTCTTTGATCCCAATTTTTCAGATGAGGACACTTAGTATCAGAGATGGAAGTGACTTATCCAAGGTCACACAGTGAGTCAGTGGCTGCTGGGATTTGAACCCAGAACTTTCTGCCCCCAGAAGGGGGCCTGATTTTTAGCTCTCCTGAGGCCATGAACTCTAAGTCCAGCCTGCCTCCACCTGACAGTTCTCTTTCTCTGAAATACTGGTACCCATCTGAAAGCCCCCTGGAAAGCAGGGCTAGTGTAGTGCAAAGTATCACAGTAATACAGCCTAAGCTGACCCTCCAGAGAGAAACCTCTTTGGAGACTTGGCTGAGAAGATGGCATCTAATGGGTGCGACAGAGTGCCCCTCTCATTGCATAGATAGATAAGAACTTTGGGGCTTACAGACAGGGAGTGAGCCAAGACTACCTCAAGACATAGCCCTCAGGGAAATACGGTCAGTATTTGAAGAGGGAAATTGCCAGGGACTAGTTTAGTTTATATATATAAAACAGAAAAATTACCAACAAGCTAATCTACTCCCCCACTCTCACCACCACCAAGCCACCCACATCCATCTCTAGAGCAGGCACTAAGGAAAAGCCTTGGGTTAGTCCCTGTGCCCAGGCCCTCCTCATCTCTGGGGCTTACTTGGTGGGTAAATAAGACTGTCCTCTGAGTCTTGTGGACTATGGCCCTGGGCATGCATGCTCCTGAGAGACACACACATGCAGAAAGAGATACAGAGAGACAGAGACAAGGAGATGCAGAGAGAGAAGGAGAGGAAGAAAGTACGAGCGGGTCAGCTGGGCCACAGGAGTCATTAAGGGACTACAACTAGGGACTACATTAAGGTCAGAGCAGCACCAATCCCATCCAAAGACACTGCCTCTGACAGTCTCAAAGGGCTGTTCACACACCTGATCTAACTTTGCTCCTCATCACAGGTCTGTGACATTGGAAGGGCTGGGATTACTATTACGCGTTTGCCAGAAGAGGAAACCAAGACCCAGGAAAGCAGTCACTTTAAACTCTGGTACAGCAAGTAGGCTGCTGTTCCAAGACCTTGAGCGAGCTTCTAGCAGCCTTTGCCACTTTGCCCTCAGTCCTGCTCTAGAAGACAGCAGCATGTGGGGTCCCCTGAAAAATTCTCAAGTGAGGAATAGACAGGGCTGAGAAACAGGGAGCCAGACTTGCTGGAGGGCATTTAGAGAGAGAGAGAAAATGATTAAGGGAGAAGAGGCATTGGCTGAGGGAGGAAGATTAAAGGAGCCAACAGACAGGGCTTGGCTCAGGGTGAGTCAGGCCAACGTCCTCTGAGATAGTGATCTACAAATATCTCTGAGGGGTAAACAGCCAAGTAGCCTTCAGGGAGGAGGAGGAGCAAGGAGAGCAGGAGCTGCCGGAAGAGGAGGGGAGGGGTGGGAAATAGAGTGGCTTGGCCAGTCAGTGCGGGGATACCTACCTTGGGAACTGTGCTGGAAGGAGTAGGCTGGGCCAGAGGCAGAGCCTGGAGGGCAGCCAGTGGTGAACAGCAGAGGGCTTTAGTGCAGCCCCACCCTGCAGGGGTGCTGACCTCCCAGCCTAACCCCTCCCATGGAGCAGGCGGGTCAGTCCCAGTTTCTGCCCCCCACACTGGAGTGGAGCCCTATGCCAAATTGGGTCTCTTCCATCTCTAATAGGACTGACTCTATGAACACATGCTGCATATTCCCAGGCCTGGGCTTGACTGTCCATCCATACACATTGCCTCAGGGCTGCTCAGCAGCCTAGGGGTAGGAGCAGGAGCTCACCTTCTGAAACCACCCCTTCCTGCCTCCCAGGGGTCCCAGGTGCTGGGAGGCTTTGCCTACCTGAGCAGGGCTTAGCCCCCTGCCTCAGCTCAGAGAAGAGGCCACACAAAGATGCCACCCACAGAGGAGCAGGGGCCAGAGCCTTGGCCTCACACACACTTTTCTGTGCTCTGCTCTGTGCCCTAATGAAAAGGCCTGGAGCACGGAGCTTCCTTTAAGCAGTTGTGGAAACTGAGGCTTGAAGAGGGAAACATGTTCCTAAGTTTGAGATAAAATGCTGCCTGAATAGAGAAAATGAGACAGAAGATATTCTTCTTGAGAGGTTCTAACTATTATTCCACCCATCAATAACCACATTTACACAAACCTCACACATGCAGGCATCTCTTCTGCACTGTTATCAGGGATGAAATGGGAGAACTTGGGCAGAGGCTTAGGGGAGACCAGAAAGGCCCAGTATATTGCTTGTGCCAGTCACTTTCTATGTGATAGCTCAGTGCTGCCTCACCATGGCTTTTCAAGGTAGAGCTCATGATGTCCATTTCACAGATGAGGATACTGAGGCTACTAATGATGAAATAATGCTCTGATGCCCTCTCAACTAGAAAGTAGTAGAGTGGGACCTCAGATTCAGTTGTGCTTGGAGGTGGAGATCCTGCAGCTTCCTCCCTATTCACTTTGGTATTGCAGGCCCAGCTCCTCAGGAAGTTATCATGTGGGTGTCCTCTAAAGCCCCACCTTCTGAGGAAATGAAGGCCTAGATAGGTCCACTGGCAAGAGGGAGGTGGGTCAGCTTCTACTTTTCCAGCAGGTGGGATGAACACCTCCTGGTTGCTCCTCTTGACTCCCTGCCTAGAGAGGGTGGGAGGATCTGGGAAGCTTTTCCAGATTAGCTGTGCTGAGCCTCCCTACTTGCACTCTGCAATCCCCACACTAGAAATGCTCTGTTAGAGCCCACAATGGATGCTATTTGGCCTTGAGGCCCTCGGGAAGAAACAGAGGGAAGGGGAAGGCATAGTGGGAGGGATGACTCCTGTATGCACAGCACATCTCAGTCTTCAAAGTGCTTCTAGAGACATGCCACTGAGACCTTGTCCCTGTGTATAAGAAGGAAAGGGAGGGATTACCATCCTTAGTTTGCACATGAGAAAAATGAGGATCAGAGAGGGGAAGGGGCTTGCTCAAGGTCCCATAGCTAGACTATAGAACAGTGGTATAAGTTTGTTTGTTTGCATTGAAACTCATGGTTTAAAAAAAAAAAACAATAATACAGTACATGTGTGTGTGAAATCATTTTTTACATCAAGACCCTAGAACTATGTATAGTGCATATAAAACAGAAACAAAAGCTTCATGAAAGTACTTATCCTTACTGAATGCGCTGTACTCTATTTCATTTGTTAAAGTCCTGGTCAAGGCTCACAGAATGGATTGCCTGACTTGCTAATGAGTTGTGATCCCTAGTTTGAAAAAGACTGCTCTGGGAGCTGCTGGTTGGCTCAGTTGCCCTGCCTCCAAAGCAAGAGAAAACTCTTTACCTCCTGATCGTGTTGCCTCATTTTGAAAAAAAGGAGAGAGAATGGGACCAGTTTAGTCAAGTGAGGAGACAGCAGGGCCATTGTGCCAGAGGACTGGACTACGGCACTGTGCCTTATGAGACCAGAGAAAAGGTTCTTGGTGAGGGACTCCTGCTCCTTTGAAATAAGCCTGGCACACAGGTTTGAGCCAGAGAGACTCAAAATGCTGGCCCCTAAAAGAATATAGGTGTAGGATGCTAATTGAGGTGGGGTCTGTGATAGAGGGAAGGGATCTGACAGGAGTGGGGAGGAAATCATCGTGTGAGAAAGGGCAAGATACCCTGCGCACACATTCACACATGGACTCACACAGGCATGCATGCACACACACCTTCCATTGCAGGCCCTCCCACCCTGCTCCAGGTTTCAATATGTCCCCTGCCTGCACATGCAGACACAAATCTGTGTGCCCCCATACCTTACCCCCTCTCCCCAACTTCCCTCCCTCCCACACACAAAGGCAAAGCATTCCCTGACATTGAGGGTGGGTGCTTAGGTGTGGCTAAGAGGAGCAAGGAATACCTGTGAGCATGCTAAAGTTGCCTGGCCAGTCTGAGGAGGCAGATGATAGTTTCCTGAAGGGAGAACACAGAGCTGGAGCATCATGGTGGACTTCCCTCCCCAGACATGGAGGTTGAAAGCTGTGCTGACTACTGTGGATGTCAGGCCCCTGTGACTGGAAGGATATTGTGCTGACTACTACGGCTGTCCCATCCTTAATGGGCCTCAGTGACCACAGGCTTCTCAGAGGGTGGTGGAGGTCAGAAGGACAAGGGCTTCTCTGGACCTAATCCTGGCCCACAAGAAAGACCTGGCTGGGGAGAGGGAGGTTCTGGGAACCTGAAGAGGATTGAGCAGATCTGCTTACGGCTGGTTCTCACCAGGATGGAGGGCTGCCCTCTATCCCACAGGGCATGGACCCTGGGCACCTAGAATGCAAAGTTCAGAGAAGCCAGGGAAAAGATTGGGAGTGGAGGATGAAAGAAGATAATCTCGGATGGTGCCTGTGGCTCAAAGGAGCAGGGTGCCGGCCCCATATGCCAGAGGTGATGGGTTGAAACCCAGCCCCGGCCAAAAAAACTGAAAAAAAAAAAAAAAGAAGATAATCTCATAACTCAATACTGTCAAAAGAAAGATGGTTCAAAGGCCCTAGAGGGAGGGGAGCACCTCAATATTAGTCTCGAATGGTAGAACTGCCCAGAGGAAAAAAAAAAAAAAAAAAAAAAGAACTGCCCAGAGTCCAGACAAAATGCGACAGGTATTGAAAGAGCCACAAAAGGAGTTTTCAAAGGAACTGAGAAATTGTAGGCCAAGGGTCTACAGGAGGGCAGAGGACCAAGCCTTGGGAGAATGGGATCACAAAGGGCTGAAGTCAGGAGGCAGTGAGGGAGCAAACAAGCTCAGGCAGCAAGAAGGTGCCTAGAGCTCTACTTGGAGGTAAGCAGAACCCAAAGGAAAATGCCATGCCTGCTGCTCTGTGATGGCAATGACAAAGTCCATAACCTGGTCCCCACCTTCTGGCTTCTCTATCCCAGAAATGGTTGTGTGCATATCAGGAAGAAAAAAAATACCAACAAGAGGGCATTGAAGCTCAAAAGAGGCTAGGAAATTGAGACCTGCATGACTTCTTAATAAGGATATGGGTCTTAGAGTCACACAGCTCTGGCTTAGAGGCCTGACTGTCACATCCTAGTCATGTGACTCTGGGCAAGTCATTTAACCTTGCCAAGCCTTCATTTCCTCACGTGTAAAAAGAAGATGATTATAGTACCTACCTCATAGGGAGCATGGTGATTCCATAATAGGTTGTGTAAATTGTTTAATACAAATCTCAGCATATAATGAATGTTTAATAAATAGAAGTTATTTTGATTATTCCTCATTGTTCATGCTACATACCTCAAGCAAGATCCTCCACCTCAGTGCCTTCACTTGGGCTCTTCCACCTGACTTGAAAATCTTTCACCTCATCACCACATATTGAAATCCTGCTCATACCTGAAGGCCCAGCTCAACTGTGCATTGATCTTCCAAAATGGGGAAAGTTACACTTCGGTGATATCAAGCCACTTCACTCAGTCTGGAACCATAACAAAATTCTCAAAAGAAGTATTCAGTTGCTGGTTGTCAGTAAACATCTGAATGAAGTGAGGAGCATAAGGAAACAGTGTGTTCACCAGGAAGATGTCAGGGCCAGATAGGCCTCATTTTATTCTGTGACTATGTTGGTATCTGTAGTTTAGCAAAGCTTATGACAAGGATGCTCACAGTGTGAAGAAGATGGAGGAGTATGGGCTGTAGAAGGTGAGAAGAAATGAGTTAGTTGCTGAAAAATTGAACTTGAGTCTTGATGGATGGAAACCAGGAAGGAATTATTTATCAGCTGCCCAAAGGGTCCTGGGCTTCAATTCCATCCTGCACTCAGATTGTCCATGATCTAGAGGAGGAAGCAGAAGTCCTGGTCACCACCAGATCTCAAAAAAACCCAGAGTTGCAAGAAACAGCTAATATGTTGAATTGAAAAATTTTTAAAAATTATTGACAGGCCTCAAACCAGCCAGACACAATTGAACTCTTGCTTTGAGATTCAAAGCCCAACTACACAAAGACAGGCTGGGGAGACGGATTAACAGCCCCATGTGTGAAAAAAACTGAGGGCTTTAAGTTGATCATAAGCTTCACAGGAGCCAACAGTGTTACATGGTAGCTAAAAAAAGCTAATGAAATCTTGGGCTGTATAAATAGAAATACGGTTCTCAGGTACAGGGAAGTAACAACTCTATACTAGACTCCTGCCCTGCGAGACCTTCTGGAATATGAAACCTGGCTGTAGGCCCCACATTTGCTAAGACACTTGGATAATCCAGGGAATGTTACCTGGGCTGGGGAATTGCTACATGTGAGAAATGTTAGGCAACACAGGGGATGTTTCCGCTATCCAAGGGGACTCATGAGCCTTGGCCTAAAATATCAGTGCTCTGCAATGACCCAATCATATTAAGCACACACTCTGTTCTAGGCACTGTGCAGAGGACTTTATCGACCTGCAACCCCCTAAAGGAAGGAGTTTGATTCAGAGAGGTGGAGTAACTTGTAAGAGGTCAAACATCGAGGAAGCAGCAGAGCTGGCACACAGCCCAGATATGCCTGGCCCCAAAGACAATGCTTTTGTCCAAATAGCTGAAGACCAATATGGAGCAGAAGGAATAAGGGTGGTCTTCATGGTCCCAGAAGGCATATCTGGGATCTGTGGGTGAAAACCACTGGAAAGTATGATTATAGCGCAATGCATAGATGGTGTTTGTGGGGTTTTGCTTGATTTTGTTCTGTTTTGCTTTAACTTTTTATTATGGAAAATTTCATATATATATATAAAAGTAGACAGAATGGTTTCATAAGCCCTCATGTACATACCCATCACCAAGCTTCAATAATTACCAACTCAACCAAGCTTGTTTCACCCCTAATCCCACCTATTGCCTGTCCAAGGATTATTTTGAAACTGATTGCAGATATTCTATGAGCATGAATATAGATGGTAATTTTAATGGTCAGCCCTATCCTGAGCTAGAATTGGCATCCAGGAGAGGGAAGGAAGAAACTCATTATCACTGGAGGGTTAAGTATGCCTGAGAACATTCTCCATTATGGCCAGTGCCCTCTTCTGTGGGGTACAGTTCAAGGAACAGAGACTGGTGCTACTGACTGAGCAATGAAGACTACTTAAGTGCTTTGGGCTTGCAAGACCAGGGGCACAAGCTAAGGAGCACTCTACACTCCCCAGCCTAGAACTGGCACTGTCCTCCCCCTAGTACCCACCATTTTCTCAGAAAGGGACATATTTCCCTACTCCTAAAGTGCGCACACACACACATTCACATACTCACATACCCTATAAGAGTCTTTGGAAGGCATGTCCTAGGCTGCCACTCACACCTTGCCCTGGAGCCTGGCATGAGTCACCTCCTCACCATGGACATGTGGTCACAGGTTTTCATGGGAGCCGTGGGAGCAAGCAAACTTCAAGGCTTCAGGGGCCGCCAACCCCCAGGCCTAGGCTACACTTCTAGCAAGTGGCTCCTCTTGGCCCTCCCTGCCACCCCCCCAATGCCCTTAAGTGTACTCCTTCTTTAACAGTCCCTCCCCTGACCTTCAGCAGGGCCTCTAGCCCTAATGAGGAACGGCTGGAGACAGAAGAGCAGTTGTTGCAGTACCCACACTAACCAACATAACAGCCCTTGACCCATTTAAGGCCCAAGATGCCCTTGACCTTGGCAGAGCTCTGGCCCCTGACTTGAATAGATGCTTACACACATGGCAATAGCTCCACAGACACATGGGCTGGTTTGGGTGGGTCTCATGCACACATCTATATTAGTTTATCAGTTTTTAACTAGAAGACAGGGATTGGCCTCCTGATGTTCCATCCAGAAGGAGACCAGTGGTGATTGGACTTTTAAATAAATAAGTAAATATATTTCAGAGAAGGTGGTGGAGGAGATAACAGTGAGCGGAAACTATATAACTGGCAGTATTGGTGGTTGTTGTAGTAACAGTGGTGGTACTATTTTATTAAAATTGTTGCAAATGATGATAATAATGGTGGATTTTATTAAGCAGGTGATAATGGTGATGAAAGCAGAAGTGGTGACAATAAATGTATCCTGCCTTCATACCCTTGCTTAATTCCCATACTTTTCTGCACCTTAGTTTGCTCATCTGGAAAATGGGCTAAAAATCCAGTTTGCAGAGGATTCTATGACATATTTCTAAACTGTGCCTGTCACAATTCCCAATACATAGTAGGCTTTCCCTGTCTAGTAACAGTTCCCTTCCCTCCCTTTGAATCTCATTAATGAAGTACAGCCTCCCCCAATACCTTACCCACATGAGGCACCAGAACATTCCTGAGTAGGATACTAGGTGGCCAAGAGGCTCATCTTGACACCACTTGACTCAAGTCACTACAAACCTCCAGGTTAGGCACTGGTCCATAAGGCTTCCCAAAATGCCAAAGGATGATGATCTCTGTGGATGGAAAAGAAGCACATGGCCCATCCTCACTGCTTTGGGCAGTTGTACAAGGATTGGCCAAGGAGAGGACACTGTGTGCTTTCTCTTTGCTCTCTAGTCTTCTAACAAGCCCCTCCAACTAGCACAGAGGACATGCTATCTGGAGATGTCTCTTACATTGTTTTTATGAACCCTTGTATCCTTTAACTTGGTGTATGTATTTATGTATGTGTGTCTAGGTGTGTTCTATCTCTCTGCAAGGCCCCAAAGAGCAGAGCACACCCCTTTATCCATTCTGTCCCCTCTTAGCACAAAGCTGGACACTGGGAAGGCTTTGGACCAACCTAGTTCTTGCTTCTGTAGTTGAACAGCTGTTGATGATCCTTCCAAAAAGGGTGAAGATTCCAAATCCCTCCTAATCACTGGATCCCTGGACCTTCCTGGCCCTTCAGAGACTATCTTTCTGGCTTTCTTTAAACTTCTGCATAGGCCTCTGAGCTGAGATCTTTCAAGTATATCTCTGTACTACTGCCTCTGTGAGTGAATGTCTTCAGTCTCTAAGAAATGAGGGTGGGGCCAATGCAAACAGTGCAGCTGAATAGAATCTTTGTGGTCTAATGATTTTGGAAAACAATTTGTATGGCAGGCTTATTATTCAGAGGATGGGAACCAGCTATTCCTCCTCTCCCTGAAAGCAGGATAAGGAGCAGACAAGTACTGCAGTTGGAAAGATGAAGCTTTTTGACCTAGAGAGGCCAGTGGCATATAGACCTTAGGTCCTACATTTAGGGATACAGCATCCTTTCTAGAAACCTCTAAGAGCAGGTCACCTCTCATTCCAGCTCAATCTGGGCAAAGGGTTCTTCTTTTAGGAATCAACAGGTGGACACAACGACCCCAAAAGGATATGCAGTGCTGGACCAGACTTGGGCAAGACCTGGCTAGGAGGCAGGAAGAGGACCTTGTGAAGTCCCAGGATAGAGATTTGGGATTCCTTGGACTAGAAATTCTAAGAAACTGTGGGTGGCCACAAAGGAAGTATTCCTTCTTGAAAGCCAATTGTAGCTCAGGACCTGTGCCACATGCTTCTGAATCTATAACTCTCATCTATCCCTCAAGGCAAGCCTTTGAGGCAAAGGTGTTATTGTGTCTGTGTGACTGATGAGGAACCTGAGACTCATTGGGAACAGTGAAGTTGTCCAAGGCCATACTTAGATAGCAACATCAAGGCCAGTATTTGAGCCTAGGTCTGGCACCTAATCAGTACTCTTGCCACTATTCCATAGACCTTTGTGTCCAAGAAAAGCAGTGACAAGTTGAGCTGCTGGTGCTTGTGGAGAAGGAAGTGGAGAAGTGCATGACACTGACCCACTGGTGTTTTTCAGGAGCATGGATGCTGCATCAGGCTAGGTCACCATGAGTGAAGTTCTTCGGGACCCAAGCTCCCTTTACCCTTGATGTTCCAGGCTGGGCACAGGAGTGGCTGGGGGAAGTGTCTTATGCTAGATGCCTTTCTGGTTCCAAAGAGAGCTTGTGTAAGAGTCTCAGACTCAGTAGACATTGAGAATGAGTCTGGGCTCATTCAAGGCAAAGCTTCACCCGGGCATCTGGGGCTCTCTGCTAGTGCCAAAATAGTGCCCTCTGAGATACAAGGAGGCTGGTCCCTACCCTCACAGCTCTATTGAGAGGCTGAAACAGGAAAATGTATTTGCTAGTGCCCAGGGATGGTACCATCTGCCTGGGTACTTGATGATTGTTGGAATCTACATGGCCAAATAAAGGACTAAGTGCTGAGGACAACTGGGCCCTTGGGGGAGCAGGTGGGAAGGGCTGGAAATCTATGGGGCCTGGGCCTGAGCCTGCCATACTGTTGAGGTCACTTCTTCCTTGAGGGGAGCCCTGCTTCCTCTGACAAGCCTTAAACAATGGGCTCAGATCTTTCTACTTCTCAGCCGCCCCTCCTGCTCACCCAGGAAGGAGAGACTATTCCCAGCGTATCTCCTCCTTGCTGTCTCTGTAAGCCCTTTTGTGTTTTAAGGACTTTACAGTTACTCCAGATGGAGAAATAAGTAGAGGGTGGTGGGGGTACCATCAGAATACCAACTGAGCGGAAGCCACAGAGGGTCAAGAGAGCAGAGTTCCAATTGCCCTTGGCATTCATTGAAATAGAAATGGCTTGGGGCAGCCATTCTCATAGGCTTTTTCCAGACTCTTTTTCTTCCATGGTCCCCTGGACATTGCTTATAACATCATTTTCTCTGTCTTTTATGACTAAGCTTGGGGCTCCTGTGGTTCCCAGCAATGTGCCCTCACGATCAGCTTTATCCCTAACGCTCCTCACTATCAATAGGCTCTGGGGGTAGCCAGAAACCCTTTCAGTGTAAGCATTTTGATTAACATCATTCAAGTTCCAGTGGACTCAAGTGTGTCATTTACACGGACGCTGGAATGTTTACACTAGGAGGAGCTTACAGATCATCTAGGTCATTCCTTCTTCTGTCCCATCCCTCTGAAGAACAAAGAAGAAAACTGGGGCCCAGAGAAAAGAAAGGATCCCCCCATAGTTCTACACTGAGTAAGAGGCTGAGGCAGAACCAGAGGCCAGGGTTCCTGATGGCTCAAAGGGCTCCGGTCACTGCCTTTTATTTCTAACCATGAGGGTCAGTCTGGGCCTCTGAGAGCAAGCCTTGGAGGGTACATTACAGTCAACTCTTATCTGCTTTACACAGGGGGATTCAGAGGAGCTTTTCCCTTAGTTAAGGGCAGCTTAGGCAGTCCCTGGGGACTCAAAGGAAGGAAATTTCCATCTACTCTTGGCCCCTACTAGATGCAAAATACTCCCGCATCAATTATTTTATTCCATTCTCATGACAATCCTGCCTCAGAAGAAGGTAGTATTAGTATCTGCATTTTTCAAATGAGGAAAATGTCAGAAATGTGAAGTGATTTGGACATGGTCCCTTAGCTACAAAGTAATGTTCTGGGATTGGAGTTTGTGTCCTATTATGTACCTCCTCCTGCCACAAAGGGTTCCTTAGATCTTATCCCAGCCAGGCCTCAGTCCAGGTCATGCTCTCTTGTCCTTCCACTTTCAGCCCACCTCTAAGTCACCCTGATTGACCTGGATAGGAGCGTTCAGGTAAGGGATCTGCGGCATAGTACTCCTGGGAACACACAGGCTCTGACTCAGTCACTTCTGAGGACTCTAAGGAGTTGGAAGGCAGCTCTCAACACACTGCAAAATAGACAGGTGTGGACAACAGCAGTGTGTGCAAGTCTTGTGTAGGTATGATCTTAATGTGTGTGCATTTGCACATGAGATAGCTGGGTTTCTAAGTCAACTGAGGATTGCACATGAGACCCTGGGTCTATACATGTGTCTGAGCTTAAGCATTTGAGACTCTGTTTGTCTCAAAGGTGGAGATAGAAGTCTGGACGTGTTTGTGATTGTATACATGTATCTGTCCACATGTGCCATTGTGTACAATGGGTGTATATTTCTATACATTAAATATGTGTCTATCTCTGCATACACCTACAACTGTGTGTGCGCTTATGATTGCAAGCACGTGAGATCATCTCTCCAGTATCTGGGTGTGTCTGGGTGTGGGTGCAGGTGCTTATCCCAATATCTGTGCCTGTTGACTTTGTTTTTTTTTTTTTTTTTTTTGAGACAGAGCCTCAAGCTGTCCCCTGGGTAGAGTGCTGTGGCATCACAGCTCATAGTAACCTCCAACTCCTGGGCTCAAGTGAGTCTCCTGCCTCAGCCTCCCAAGTAGCTGGGACCACAGGCGCTCGCCACAACACCCAGCTATTTTTTCGTTGCAGCTGTCATTGTTGTTTGGTGGGCCCAGGCTGGATTGGAACCCGCCACCTTTGGTATATGTGGCTGGAGCCTTAGCCATTTGAGCCACAGGAGCCAAACCTTGACTTTGTGATTTGTGTGGGTACCCAGGTGTGTACAAGGTCATGTGTGTAATCTATACAAGACACTGTCTACACGAGCATGATTGTCAGGACCTCTCTGTCTGTGCATCTGGGGGCAAGCCTCCACCCCACATGTCTAGGTCTAGGGGCATCTGTGAGCACACACACATGTATATCTGCATATGCATCTGTGTCTAAGCAGACCTGAGCTTCTGAGGGTGCCTCATGCATGGAGACCTCAGTGTACATTCAGACCTGATCTCAGTCTCCACCAGTGAGCTTCAGCAGTCCCTCAAGATGTGTATTTGTGCAGCCTCTGTGACCACCCCCCATGCAAAGGAAGCAGGACCCACTGGGTGTGAGCATCACTGTTACACCCTGCCAAGTGCACTAATACCCCTGGGGAAGTGATTGCCAACAACCATACATAACTGGAGTTGCTTAATCACTCTTAAGAAATTTCTTTATAATCTGAGTAAATTACTTTAATTACTTGCAACTACCAATTAGTGTTTGAAGGTTTCCCTTCCAAAGAAACAAGCCTCCCCCTCTGGACTTCCAGTTCCCTCCTCCCAGGTGAGGGCTGCTCACCTGGCTGCCCCTCCTACCAGGTGCCAGACTGCTCCTCCTCTGCCTACAGGGCCCAGGCATAGTGGCCCAGCCATTGGCTTGGCTACAGGAGGGCTCAGATTCTCACTGAAGCTCCAAGTCCTCCTTCTCAACCCCAGGGCCCATGCTTGAGGGGGAAGCTAGAAGCCAGGTGGTTAGAACACTGGCAGGCCCCAGTCTGACCTCCCCCAACTTACCCTCATGAGGCCTGGATAAGCTCTAATTTTGTTCCAGGACCTCCTTCCAATGGCTAGAACATCCCTTCTCTGGGTGTCCCTCACTCACAGCCACTGCCTGCTATTGCCTCTGAGCTTGCCATATGGGGCAGAGTAGATGTAGGTACCTGAGGGCCAAGAAGTTCTATAAATCAGGCTGCCTCCAGCTTCTGTTGAACCTCCATAAGAGGCTCTGACCCTATGTGGCCTCCAACCCCAGCCCAGGGAGCCCTTGGGAAACTTGCAGAGAAAAAATAGCATGATGTAAGAGAAGGAAGAGGAACACTGGCTTTGTTTATAGTGCTCGCTCTGCTACCCGTTAGTGACATGACCTTGAGCAAGTCACTTCCCACTCTAAGCCTCAGTTTCTTTAACTGTAAAATGTAGAAGATGATGCTGACCCCACAGTTGGGTATGAAGATTAAACCCCTAGCTCCATGGCCCGATGCCGGGCACAGAGAGAACATACAGTATGTGCTAATTCCCAGTGCGGTGTGGGCAGGAGACACAGAGAAATAGGACCTTGTTGCAACATCTGTCATGTCTAGTGTCATGGGATAGATATGTGTATGATGTGTGGAGAAGAGTGAGAACTGTGGTACTTTCCCTAAGAAAGAGATACATAAACAGAAAAGCAAGAGCAGGAAAAGTAGGCTTATTGAAGGAGCCTGTTACACCCGGTTTTCAGGTCACCACCTAATTCCCATTCGTTCCTCCCTGGGTTCATTAAAACCCTGGACACCTGGGCATCTTTGTGTGGCATAAGAAGTTACAAGACAGTCTGCTCTGACTCATTTGGGCACCTTTGCATGTCCCTGTACACATGCACAAATATGTATAGAATGAATGTGTATATTTGTGCACACATGCATGAGAATCTAGGGAGAAAAAGAGTAAGTGAAGATAAGGTAAAAAAAGGTGGCAGGGAGCAAGACTTGTCTCTCCACCAGCTCCTCTCTCCCTCTTTCCAGTGCTGGGTGGCAGCCTCTGCTTACAGAGCTTAAGGGGTCCAGCCACCACCCACTGCCCCTTCTAGCCCCCTCTCTTTCACTCAGAACTCTCTCCCTCCCTGATACTCCTGATTTCTTCTATTTGGACACATAGTTTCTTTGACACTTGTCCCTCCTTTGTCCCATTAGATTGGTTCCATAGTCTTGACAAGTAAGTGCTATTAACAATATCTGTTTTAAAGGTGGTGAAACTGAGGCACAGAGAGATGATGTGACTTCTCTTTAAAATTGTGAAGACAAGCACTTTAACTTTTAGTACCTTGGTAGTATCACTTGACATCTTGGGTCCCACCAGCCATTTGAGGGGTGGAGAAGAGGATTGAAGGGGAGAGCCACTTCTTTATCTGAGAGCCTGCTATGAGTTAGTCCCAGCTCCACACCCTTTCTCTAGACTTCAGTTCCATAGCCCCCCCCCCTTTCACCACCTCACAGAGAGGAGGGAACTGGCAGCCTCCCAGACAGGCGGGCAGGCAGTGGGGCTGTGGGGCTTGGTGGGGCTGTGGGGGTTAATTAACTATTTCCCAAAAAGCTTTGAAGATGAAGGCTCCTCCAGGAGGGGGGACCACAGACCGTCTTGCAAGCAGGCACAACTGCCAATGAGTGAGGGCATCAGGTTGTTATTAAGGCAAAATCCCCAGCTTCTGGCCTCCACTCCACCCACTCCCTGCCAGGTGCTGCCAGTGGGCTCTGCACTTTGCAAGCTCTCTGGACTACATGGCCTATCATGCCTGGGCATGTTTTTTGGAGGTGTACAGGCCTGGTGGAAGGGAGCTGAGACCCTGGTCTGTGGCGGATACATGGCCAGGGAGAGGAGAGACTCCAAGCTTAGAGGCAATGCAGGTTCCAGAGCCACATGGAGGGGACGAGGGAGGTGCTACCCAAAGATCCTGTTGGTGAGACTGTCCCAGCTTGATTTGGGGAATGAGGCTACTGGATCTGGCCTGAATTCAACCATGCCAGGATTCCTCTGCAGTGTGCCAAAATGGCTCTTGATTCAGTGCCTTGTGTCCTCAGAAGCCCAGAACTGAGATCTGAGATGTTTTACTCCAGGAAAACCAGGTGAAAATAAATCTGTTTCTAGCTATAAGCCAGAATTTTTTCATAACTGCCTCTCCGTTCTCCTTTTTGCCTCCCTCCCTCTGTCCCAGTGCTGCAGATGCAGAAATGGCAATATCCTGACCCTGTACTTCCAGAACTTACAGTCTAATTCAGGAGTCCTCAAACTTTTTAAAAAGGGGGGCCAGTTCACTGTCCCTCAGACCATTGGAGGGCCAGACTGTGGGCCCCAGGATGAATCAGCTGCTAAGCAGGACAGGCAGTGGCAGCAAAAACACCCAGCGGGCCAGATAAATGTCCTCAGCGGGTCGCCTGTGGCCTGCGGGCCGTAGTTTGAGGATACCTGGTCTAGCTGGACAGATAGAGGTTTAAAAGATGAAGTCCCACTTCCAGGGAACTAGCCAACAGAGTACTCACTCATGTATGAGGAGTTGTACACAGCCTAAACAGCCATCATTAGGGAAGTGGTTTAAAAAACTATGGCAGGCTCGGCGCCTGTGGCTTAAGTGGCTAAGGCGCCAGCCACATACACCTAAGGTGGCGGGTTCAAATCCAGCCCAGGCCTGCCAAACAACAATGATGGCTGCAACCAAAAAATAGCCAGGTGCTGTGGCGGGTGCCTGTGGTCCCAGATACTTGGGAGGCAGAGGCAGGAGACTTGCTTGAGCCCGGGAGTTGGAGGTTGCTGTGAGCTGTGATGCCACTGCACTCTACCCAGGGGGACAGCTTGAGGCTCTGTCTCAAAAAAAAAAAAAAACCTATGGCATATAATGTAGCTGTCCAAAGAATAACACAGATCAACCCATGGAGAATGGAAAGATACCCCACACATACCATTCTGCTTAAAAAGCTGTAAACATGGATGCACATGGAGTAGAATCCCATCTGTGAAAAAGAAAACCAGTTCTACATCCCTATATGTACTCCTTATGTGTGTGTGCAGACCTGCAAAATAAAGTTCCAGCTTTTCCTCACCCACTATATTTCTCCACTAGCCCTGGCCTACAGATGAGGTGTGACACTTCTTCACTGATATTCTTAGTCCTACAGTGGAGAACTATAAGAATAAGAAGTAATTGAGTGCCTGCTCTGGGCCAGGCCCTTGCTAGGACTAAATGTGTTTGCTGAGGTGACTAAGTTTCAGTTGAGAATGATCAAACCTGCAGAAGTCACCCATTGTGACACCTGCCTCCAAACCAGGTGGCTTCTTCACAGGCTGGTCTAAATAGGATCTCCTCTGCACTGAAGCTTTGCCTGGTCTCTGGCAAAGCACATGTCCCTTTCTCCAGGTCAGGGGTAAGGGGTTAGCAGAAGCTTATGTTCTCTGTGGCCTATGATAGACATTGGGAGGGAAGAGAGGGAACCAGAGGACAGTGTTTGCTCCCACAGTCTGGTGGTGGGTTAAGGAGGTAGGTTTCTGACAGCACACACAGAAATCAAACTCTGGTCAACTTGAGTTATAAGGGAATTTGTACCAAAACTCATATGTATTCACAGAACTCTTGGAAGCCAAGGAGCCAGATGAGTATGATTGGAAGCTAGGGAAGCATCACAAGCATGAGTAGAATCCAGGGAAGCATCAAAGATTCAAGAAATGAGACACACAGGACCTGACATGTAACTGGCACAGCCCAATCAGGACACCATCACTGCCACACAGCCAATGTGGCCAACAGGCATCCCTCAACTATGTCCCTTGCTCAAAGATTTTGGCTGAGCTCTGGTTAGGGCCAGCCCCCTTGACTGCCATAGTTGAAACAGTTGTCTTGGGTCACCCTCCACCACAACCACATAAAATAGGAAAGTAGGGCTGGGCATGGTGGCTCATGCCTGTAATCCTAGCATTAAGGAGTCCAAGGTGGGTGGATCGGCTGAGCTCAGGAGTTCAAGACCAGCCTGAGCAAGAGCAAGACCCCATCTCAAAAAATAGCTGGGCATTGTGGTGGGCACCTATAGTCCCAGATACTCAGGAGGCTGAGGCAAAAGGATCACTTGAGCCCAAGAGTTTAAGGTTGCTGTGAACTATGATGCCCTGGCACTCTACCAAGGGCAACAAAGATTCTGTCTCAAAAAGTAAAATAAAATAAAATAGAAGGTAATTCCTCAAAAGAAATCAGGGTCAGGGGAAAGGAAAATGAGCATCCCCCAGTGTCCACAAGGGAAGCTAGGAGATGGGTATTAGATATAACAACCCCAGACCAACAAAGCCTCTGTGCCTAGAATATGGGTAATGGCTACTTAAGGACAATGGAGGAGATGATGCTGAACACCTTCTCAGTGCTGGCTCTATGCCAGGCTCTCTCTCCTTTGTCTTCACCTCAGCCCTGAGATATAGGCAGTGTCACCTCCATATACAGATGAGGATCTGGAGGCTCAGAGACAGGGAGTGACTTGCCCCATGTCATTGCCTACCAAGAGGCTGAATCTGGTCTTGAACCCCAGATTCAGGCTGTGCTCTCCCTGTGCCTCCCTACCTTGGTGTGGGAGAAGCCCCTGCCTTGCTGTTTGAGCAGCTCCTTGGCATCTCGGCAGGGCCTTCAGAACTCGGCATCAGCAGCACTCTCTTGGGCTCTTCTTCCCCCTCCTTTTCTCCCTCCAACTCAATCCTCAGCAAATCCCTCAGTTCAATTTATTTATTTATTTATTTTTGAGACAAAGTCTCAAGATGTCACTCTGGGTAGAATGCCTTGGCATCATAACTCACAGCAACCTCCAAGCGATCCTCTTGCCTCAGTTTTTCTATTTTTAGTAGAGACAGAGTCTCGCTTTTGCTCAGGCTAGTCTCGAACTCATGAGCTCAAGCAATCCACCTGCCTTGGCCTCCCAGAGTGCTAGGATTACAGGCGTGAGCTACTGCGCCTGGCCCCTGAGCTCACTTTAGATAGGGTGCTGGAGGTCTTTAATGCCAGTCAGCCTCATGGGCAGAGGCAGGGTGAACTGTGGTCACATTGCCTAAAGCAGTGGTTCTCAACTTTCCTAACGCTGCAGCCCTTTAACACAGTTCCTCATGTTGTGGTGACCCCCCAACATGAGGAACTGTATTAAAGGGTCATGGCATTAGGAAGGTTGAGAACCACTGGCCTAGAGGCTTTCTGCCAGTTTTCTGCAAGGTTGGACCTGAGCCCTTGGCTGCGGGCAGGACCTGGGAGGGAGCCTCAGCCCTGGAGGGGAAAGAGCAGGGCCTCCTTCTAGCCCCCCTGGCAGCCCCTAGTCAAGAAAGCAAGAGAGGCTGGAAAATGGCTATGGCTACCGAAGGAATAAGGCAGAGTATCCTTTTGGCTTGAAGGTGGGCTCCTGGGCTTTCCTGCTACCCTACCACTCCTCTGAACTGATTACCCAATCAGCTACTTTGGTGGCACTCCTATCTTCCTGGCCCCCTCAACTGCCAGGGTATAAATATCAAGACTGAAACCCTTTCCAGGCACTAGATTACTTTGTGGACTTCTGGCTTCTCACTTGCACTAGGTGAGTTTCCCCCTTAGAGAGATGAGTCTTGGGGGACCCTGGGCAGGTCTGTTTAGGGCCTCAGGTGGGTCTAGGCACTCTGCTCAGAGGGATTAGCAGTTCTCTGAACTCAAACTTAGAAATCCTTGACTTGTTCGCCTTGTTCCATTAGCCAAATGGCAAGAATAAGTTGCAGCCTAGAGAAATGCTCTTTCTCACCATTACTTGACTGAGCCACCATGTGCAATTCCAGGAGGTCCACACAAGGTAGCACGGAATAGCACAGGGCCAAGTATGAGTCCCAAATGTGCCCTTATTTGCTGTTACCTGGGGTAAAGCCCTCCCCTCTCTAGCTTCCCTTTACAACCCCTAGGTTATAGGTTTGCCAGAGGCTCAAATGAGTCAGTGGGTATAAACACTAATAGTTTACTGAGCATTCACTAAATGTCAGGCACAATTCTAAGCAATTTACAGTACTACCTCATTTAAATCTCACAGCAACACTGTGACCTGGGGACTTACTGTTACTGACATTATACACGGGGTATTGGGGGAGACCTAAGGCACAGAAAGAACAGAAAGACTATGCATCTTGCCCTGAGTCACAGAGCAAATGAGTGGCAGAACCAGGATTTAAACCAAGGCAGCCTGGCTACAAAATCTTTCCCCTTAAACACTGTGCTATACAGACGGTCCCTGACTTATGATAGTTCCACTTAATGATTTTTTGACTTTACAATGGGTTGAAAGCAATACACATTCAGCAGAAATGATAATACGAATACCCATACAGCCATTCTGTTTTCATTTTTAGTACAATATTCAATAAATTACACTAGATATTCAACACTTTATTATAAAATAGTCTTTGTGTTAGAGATAATTTTGCCCAACTGTAGATGAATGTAAGTGTTCTGAACATGTTAAAGTAAGCTAGGTTAAGCTATGATCCTGAGTAGATTTGGTGTATTAAATACATTTTCAACTTATAATAATTTCAACTTAATGATGGGTGTATCATTAAGGTAACCCCCTTGTAAGTTGAGGCACATCTGTGCTATAAAAGACTGCACATGCCTCAGTATTATTTTTAAATAACTGCTTCTAACTAAGGCTGCTTGTGGTGTCCTTCAGAGAGGAGAATGTAAGAGAGAGCAAAATGAGGATTTTCAAGGAACAAAGCAAGTGGTGGCTTTCTGAAGTTGGCAGAGATCTGCAGAAGTCAGTTCATGCCTGGCCTGGCTAGGAACCTGAGGCCCCTTGGATTTGGGACAGCACCTCAGCATCTCCCAGCTCCCGTCTGTTCCGGCCATGGGGGCAGGTTCAGTGGGTCAGGAGCAGTGGGCGAGCCGCTAATCAGAAGCAATAGGCCTGGCCATGCTGTGCCTGGGCTGCTTGGCTCACTCCTCTGCAGCAGCTAACGCCTGCTGAAAGGTCCCTGCTCCACTCCAGAGCTACTGGTGGCAGTGGCGTATGATGATAGAGAGTGCCAAAAGCCCCTCCTCAGGAGAAGGCTTCCGGCCACTATACTTTGATGGCAAGTCTGTAGTCTAGCAGATCCTTTGGCATCACACATGTTCATCTCAGTCATTAGGAAAGTCAGCACCCTAACAGGATCCAGATGTAGGCCTCCTTTGGACTGGAACCCCAAATACCCCAAATACCAGCCAGGCCACTGGGAGACCTGGGTACACATGAGGGTCACCAATTGTTCTCTAGGGGCTCAGGCCTCCGCTCTCTTTTAATTCTGTGCTTCATCTTGGCACCCAGCCAGCTGGGCTCACCAGTACTCTCCCCAGGAGATTGGGGGAGCCTGGTGCCTAGCTCTGAGGCCCACTGAAGAGGTTATATGCTTATGTTGGACTCAGATGCCCCATCCTCTGACGCTGCCAATAGGGTTCTATCCCTACTAAGCTGAGTACCCAGACTGAGCTAGCCCTCTTTGACCAGAGGAGGTTTTGGTCAGCTATGAGGCCCAGGTATCATAAGACTTAAATGCCAAGTCTTAAGTCGAGGTCACATCAGTTTTTAGTACTCAGTTACCTTATGCTGATGAGCATGTGTGGGAAGTTCTGCCATGTGAGGAAATATTGACTCCAGCTTTGAAAGATGAGCCTGGCATCTGCTGGCACACAAGGAAGGGAGACCAACTCTTCAGAGACCTCAAGCTTGTGCCATGGACCCCACTCCTAATATGCTTCCATCTTCTCCTACAGGGCCTATTATGCTAAGCAGGAGGAAAGGGACTGGCCATGTGAGTCTGGGTCTCTGCTGCTGGATCTAGAGGCTGGGAAGGAAATTAGGGCAGGTAAATCTGGGTGCCTCCTCAGACATATTCCTTTAAGAGTGAACTTGCAGCCTAAGAGTGGGTGCCACTCAACCAATGGCAGTGTGTCTGTCAGTGTGCTATGACCTCAGACTAACAGGAATTATATGAATATAAGGCAACACAGGGTGTTAGATACATGGTTTATAATACTTCAGATAATGTACTCTTAAAAGTTCCCACTATCCTGCAGCTTTTTTCGCCTCCAACAAGCCCAGAGAGCCTGAAATTGCACCATTAGCACTTTACAGTAAGTTATTATTTGCTGTTGACACCACAGTGTGAATTAGTTGATTAGCTTGCAGGAATACCAGGAATGATGGAGGTGGGGGAGATCATTCTGAGCCTAGAAGGATAGATCTGGGCCTGACTCAAATGCAGGGGAAGAGTGTGAGAAGTGTGAGACCCCCAAGCAGCTGAGCATAGGATGGCTGAACCTTCTGGGGCACTAGACTGAGAAAAGAAACAGAAAGCCCAAGTTGGAGTTCTGCCACTGGCACTGACCAAGCTGTATGCTCACAGTCAGGTCATACCCCTTCTCTGAGCCTCAGTGTCCTTATCTGTGCAGTAGGTAGAGCCTGCCTTAGATGGGGCCAAGGAAGGTGAGTAACCTCTAAGTGCTACCTTAAAGAGAACATTTGAGGATTTTCGTTTCCCAGCACAACTCTGTGCTTGGCCCATCTCAGGGTCTCCCTTTGGTCCTGACAAAGTGAAGGAAACAAAGTCCTATGAAGAGAAATTCTGGGTCATAGGAGTAAGGACTAGGGGTTCCTGTTTTATGGGAGACCCAATTCCTGGTCTATATAGGCCCAGAAAGGTAGATAAAGAAAGAGGGGAGGGGAGGAAAGAGGGAATGAAAGTACTAACCCGAGCCTGTCCCCCTCACTGCATTCACTTTTAAAATAAAACCCATTTATATATAAATGTTGGCCTGATGCCCAGTCTCTGTAGAAAAGCTTTTCTGTATTAAATGCTACAATGAATTAAATTAACCATAATGATTTCTTTGTGAATGGAAACCTCTCTCCTCTCTCTCTCTCCTTCTCTTTCCTCTCTATTTCTCTCTTTCCCTCTCTCTCCCCCTCTCCTCTCATTTGTGACATGGTTTTGATCAGGTTTTCCCCTCTCTCTTCAATTCCAACACCCCCAGGTCCCCAGCCCCAATTCCCACCCTCCACCCTCCCCCCCCCCACCACATCTCTGCCAGCAGCACTGCCTTCCCACAAATGACCAGTTCTGTGATCCCTTCCCAAGGTTAAACTGATGCCTTCTGTCATCCAGTGGGGAGCAGAAAATCAGTGATTGGGTGGTGGGCTCATGTGAACAAATGGGGCTGAGTGCATACCTTGGGAAAGCATACACCCACCATGGCTTCCATGTGAGGGATTCTGACTGCCTGACACCTACCTCTCTAAGCCTCAATTTGTTCATTTGTAAACTAACTAGAGTGGGTGGTATTGAGGGAAAACTGGAAAGGGGAAGTTCCTGTGGACATGTGTGTGCACAGGTTGTGCACAGGAAAGGGTTAGATGGGTTTATAGGGCATGACAAATAACAAACCTACCTTCAGGAGCATCTCCAAATATGGGTACCTGGATTCTTGTCCATGTTGATACATTTAGGCATATGTGTGTGCATGGCAGGAATATGACTGCATGTGAATCTTGATCTGCCAGGAAACTTCCTTCAGGGCCAGGCCCTGCACACACAGAGAGAAATCAGACATGGGCTCTGCCTTCCAGGCACTCACAGGTACTATGCAAGGAATGGTTAGAAGAAGGACAACAACTTCCACTGGGAAGAACCAGAGATGGCTTCCTGAGAGTGATAGCTCTTAACCTGGAGGCCAAAAGGAGCAGCTGCAATAACAACAATCTTTCCCATGGGCACAGAGCTTCTCATTTTTTCAAGGCTTTTTTTAATAGGCATTATGTCATTTCTCCCACACATCAAAACCATAAAGTATATTATCCCCATTTTAGAGATGAGAAGACTGAGGCTTTCAAGCCTCTGGTACTAGTTTACTCTACAACCTCAGTCTGGCCCGAGTCCACCATATATTTGACCTCCACCAGGTCAAGCCATAACCACCGTGGTGACTCCAGTGCTCAAGCTGCAGCTCACACAGCTTTCCTCTGCTTTTGCACCACCACTTTACAAGGACATCCTTTTCTGTACCTCAGTTTCCCCATCTGTACCATGACAGGTACCTGGAACCCAACCCCCCTTCCCCAACTTCTGTTCACCATTAAGTCTCCCCACCTTCCTTGGTACAAATCTGTTGTCACCTCCTTTGCCTTCCCTCCCTATATACTTGAACAGTCTCCCAGCTGGACACCCAAAGAAGGCATGTGAATGATCTATCAATCACTATGCCTGTGCCTCCCACCAGACGGTGGGTTCTGGGAGGGCAGTAGTGTTCTCTGATGAATTTGTTTCTCCAGGGCCAGACACAGAAACAGTCACTGAGATGTTTGTGGAAGGAGGACGAGATGGTCTTTTCAATGCAAAGTCTACTGAAGCCTTCAATCAAAAATTGCTAGTATATTGGCTCAGCACCTGTGGCTCAATCCGCTAAGGCGCCAGCCACATACACCTAAGGTGGTGGGCTCAAATCCCCAGCCCGGGCCCGCCAAACAACAATGATGGCTGCAACCAAAAAATGGCCGGGCGTTGTGGCGGGCGCCTGTGGTCCCAGCTACTTGGGAGGCTGAGGCAGGAGACTCGCTTGAGCCCAGGAGTTGGAGGTTGCTAT
>CAUYQV010106330.1:0-28827 GCA_963574575.1 Galagoides demidoff
CCCCCCACCCCCCCGGCCCCCCCCCCCCCCCCCCCCCCCCCCGCCCACTCTGATCCGGGCGGGGGGGGGGGGGTTGTACTTGTCATTGTTGTTTGGCAGGCCTGGGCTGGATTCGAACCTGCCAGCTCCAGTGTATGTGCCTGGCACCCCAACAGCTTGAGCTATAGGTGCCAAGCCATAGAAGTCAGAGTCTTTCATAACCTCATGTCAAAAGTTTCCTCGCATCACTTTTAACATCTTCTGTTTGAGAGAAACAAATCCTGGGGGCCAACCTAAACTGGAGGGAAGAGGATTACATAACTGAATTAATGGCAGGAGGCAGGGATGATTGGGAGCCGCCACCTGCCACAGTAACTATTATATTCCAAGCAGGTATCCATCTCCCTTTCATCCAGAAAGCCCTTCAGTGATGGGAATTTGTTCAAGCTCATCATTATAAATCCATTACTAGAGACTGCTCTCAACTTGGAGAGTCAAGAGCTGAGCGTGTCCGTGCAGTCCCACAAGTTCCCGTGGTGGTTGTGTGTGTGTTTATGCCAGTCTGCTGTTGCCTGCTGGAGTTAGGACTTGGCTCTTTTCTTCAAGTTATTTCACTCCATGCTGGGAGAAGGAAGGCAGGCCATGGTCAGATAAAGCTGTCTACAGAAGACATTCTACCACTAAGCTATGTGTTCACAGGGCTTAGGCCAGCCCTGCAGAGAATGAGAACCTTACCATAAATCAGTGGTTCTCAACCTTCCTAATGCTGCGATGTATTTTCGTTGTTACAAAGGGGTGGTGACCCACATGTTGAGAACTGCTGCCCTAAGTAGTGACACAAAAACTATAGAAAAAATACAAGAACACCTGGCATTGTCCTCATCTGTCTACTTGTTGCTCTCCGTGTATGTGCCTGTCTTTGAGTTCCCCAATGGCAATAAAGACATCTCCAGCCTTTTTCAATCATAAGCACTGGGCTCGGCACACCTGCCTCTCAGTGGACATTTCCCTAAATGGATGATGGAAAAATTATTCCTTGTCCAAAATGAAATGACTTTACTTACATTTTGCTACTCCTATAAAGACACAGAATGCAGGTGGTCTTACATCTGTCTCAAATACCCCAGGGAATGAGGACAGAAGAGTGAAGGCCTCTGCCCCAACAGGGCAAACACCCCTTACCACAACCATTTTCAATGAGGCCCGACTGTCCCACTGATGTTCCTCTTACCAGGGAAAAACTGTGGGACAATCGTGAAGAGTCACCTTGAGGGAGATGAAGGGTACTCTGCTGATGGAGCTACGGGTGGTTCACGAGTGAGCAGCAGGGCATGCACCTAAAGGCCTCCTTAGTGAAAATGAAGGTTAAAAACTCTGATGGTGCAAATAGGAATCACTACAACTATGTTGAGTTCCTCAAATGCTCTGTCCACTAACCTGATGGTGATGCAGCCAAAACAAGAGTCGTTGATTTAAAAGCAAGCACAGCAGCAATTCTAAACCTCCACCAACTTAGGACAAAGCTGGCAACCTGAGAGGACATTGCTCTGCTTCAGTTACAGGGATGCCTGTGGCCTGCATGTGTGCAGCACAGAATGAGGGTGGCCAGGCTGTCAGGCCTTTCCGTGGGTGTTGAATTAGAGTCCTCAGTCAACTTTGAATGTTGAGTTTGAACATCCAATTTTAGTAACCTGGAGCAATGCACTTAGTAGGTCACCAGTAGGTGTGAGTGAAGGTAAAAGTTGGTCAAATGACATCAGCCTCTGAAAACAAAAAAGAAGTATACTCTGAGGATCTTAAGGGCTCATAAGACTTAGACTTCAAACCATGCTTGAGTCCGCAGCCTGGAAGAGTCACTGCAATGCCAGGTGAGGTGGTTGGCCTGGTGTGGCAGAATCCCCCTCACCCAGGGTCACATCTGGCTAGTGGGAACAGATGTGAACAATATGAGTATTTTTACTACAGCTCTATGCATTTTAAATGAAAAGGAATTTACATATATTTTACTATACGTGTGCATATGTATAGTCTCTTGAAGTAGGAAGAAAAGAAAGGAGGGCTTCTGGCATTTGGTGATTAGATTAGAGTTGGAGGCATAATGGTGTGGAGTGGAGGGGAAGAAATGAGAGGTTTTAGGCAAGTTTGAGCTCACAGTGGGTAGCTGAGCCTGGTGGCATGTTGGGTCTGAGACGCGCTGTCACCGCAGTCTGTCTCCTTATGTGCTTTGTAATTTCCCTTGTGAGCTCATCTTTAGTGAGAACTTTTTCCTCTCGGCCCCCTAGATGCCCTGATGGCGGAGAGAGACTTCAGGGAAGGTTTCCATTCGTCTCTGCTGGGGTTTCGTTGGTTTTCATTGATTCCTAACAAATCTGTACCCTCTCGGGACATTGATTTCACTGTGAGCAATGAGAATTTGGTGGACTCATGTCTGTTACTTGGTACAATCTTGGATTTTGATCTTTGGTTGTTTTTTTCTGCCTAAAACTTTAGTCCTGCTCCATGCCATCAGTCAGCTGGCAGATGGGGCTTGTTTTGCTCCCCCCCTCCCCAAGCACACAGCTAGGGTAGAGCCCCATTTCTAGACTCCCACAAGGCTGTGGTCTCCACATCTGCCTCCTCTTGAGCATTCAAGCCCCAGCCCTGGTGATAGGCATCTGGCGTCAATTCCCCTTCGGCTCTCATTCCCCATTCTGTGAATTCCCACTTGCTTTTGGAAGCTGGAATTTTTCTCTTTCTGTTCAAATGCAGCTGTGATGGTTTATCCAATATTTATATATGTACAGAGGAGGGGGCTTCCTGTGTTAGCTCAGACCAAAATCCCTTAGTGCTGTAATTAGCTGTCACCACTGTCTTTCCCACTGGCTGTGGGATTATATCTTACTGTAGACGCTCAATAAATTTCTATGAATGAGTGAGAGAATAAGCCTGTGATTCTTTAGTACCACTTCCTAATTACCTCCTGGCTACAGTTATCAGACATTAGAGTTTTAAAAAGACAGCAACGGCAGAAATGGAGGACTGAGAAGACAAATTTATAACAATAAAATCTCATTATAATACACATAGATTTAGGGATCATACATATTTTACTTCATAATGACAGAGTTTAATACTGAAAATGCTAACTGGAAAGAACTATCAGTAATAGAAATCTGTAATACTGCAGTGGAGCCCAGCAAGAGAGAATTTGTTCTCATAAACTCTGGAGGATTGTGAAGGGTGGGCAGGAAGCCTTCTATTTCATCTGCAAGAAATAGCAGGAACATTCTCTGGCAACTGGCAATCTGAGTCCTGGCTGGCCTTCCAAGCAAGGCTCACCCAGTGCCTGCAGTCCACCGTGGTTTACCCACAGCAGAGTTTAGTGCCTGCTGCTGCCCGCTCCACGCACTGCCCTAGCCCATCCAGTCTCTTTGCACCTGGGACAGCATCTGTCATGCAGAGGAGGAGAGTGAAGGTTCAAGGGCTAAAGGAGAGGTCTATCAGCCGTGCAGATGGAGTGGCCTCTGCGACATCCCATGCAGCAGGTGGGGGCCTTTTCACCACCCTCCAACCCCCACCCTGCCATCCAGAGCCAAGTGTCTGAGCTCTCTCGTGGTCTGTGGTCTCTGGCAGCTTCGGATTAGCAAACTCTGAAGCTCTGAGCGCTTTTCCATTTGCCATGGAGCCGACTAATTTAATGAAGCCGTCACAGTGCAAACCTCAGGGCTTATTGGAAAAGGACTCGAGCACGACATTATTTCACAGCAGTAGATTGCATCATTTTCATTTCACAGCTTTCCAATGAGAAATAATAAAACAAAATTACAAACATAATGAAGAAAGAAAGAAGAGGGAAAATTGGGGAGGGGAGTGAGAGACACATCCCTTGTGCTGTGATGGGGCTGGTTACCTTATTCATCTGAGCCGGTAAATATTACCTGGCTTCACACTGCAAGGAGTAGCCCAGGAGGCTGCACCAGCTGCTGGAGATAACAGGCTGCCATGACTCACCATCCAGATGCAGCCAGGAGCTGTGGGCACCCCGGAGATGGCCAACCTGGTGGCTCTCAGAGACGTTCCAGCTCTAACAGTACAGCCCTCCCTGGGCCAGCCACGGTGCTGGGGTGAAGGGCTGCCATTGGGGTGGGGGTGAGTTTGCACCCATAGTGTTGGGGTGAAGAGTTGCCATTAGGGTGGGACTGGTGTGTACCCCCAGTGCTGGAGTGAAGGGCTGCCATTGGGGTGGAGGTGAGTTTGCATCCATAGTGTTAGGGTGAAGGCTGCCATTGGGGTTGGGATGGAGTGCACTCCTAGTGCTGGGGTGAAGAGTTGCTGTTGGGGTGGCATGGGATGCACCCCCAGTGCTGGGGTAAAGGACTGCCACTGGGGTGAAGGTGAATCCTTGCCTCTGGAGAACAAAACAGCTTCACTGTGAAGTATCACCCATTCCTGGAATGGAGGAAAGAAAACAGGTTCCTGCCCCATATGTCCTGCAGGGTGTTTGGTGTGACAGTGGGAGACCTGACAGACAGAGGCTAAATAGGAGTCAACAGAGGGGCAGAGCTTCTTGTTAACAGTCGTGAGGTGTACAGATGAAGGACAGCCTTTTCCTGTTCTGTAGGGCAGACCTCCAGAGCAAGGCATGCCCCGGACCTGCCTCGCGACAAGAAGACTGCACTCACTTACTTTCCCCAGGCCCCGGGTTCCTTACCCGCCTTTCACTGAAAATAACCTTTCTCCTCCACTAGCAAAGGAGTTGGAGGCTATCTTAATGGGCTCCTCCTTTCCCTGGGACCCCCTCCAAGGCCATCCCCACCCATACCGCAAGCCCCTCTGGATCCCCCACTCACCTTCTCCTCTGCCAACCCTTCCTCAACAACTGAGTGGCAGAAAAGTCTCTCACACCCTAAGTTAAAGAAGAGATCCCTCCCTTGGGCCTAATCTCCCCTTTAACACTGACCAACCTGCTCCCTCCCCACAAAATACAGAGTCCGTTCCCATGGACTTTGATGGCAGTACTGTAGATTCAAATCCTGGCTCCTCTGGTTCTTAGCTGTGTGACTAGGGACAAATTACTTAACCTCTCTGAACTCAATTCACTGCTCTGTCAAGGGGCTGTTAATCACATCTGCCTGATAATTTTATTGTGAGATTAAATAAAATGCTTTACATGAAGTTCTCAGAATAGAGCCAGGCACGTATTATATCCTCAGAACTGTTTGTTGTCCTTTTAGTTCATTGTGAGAACGAAACACCAGGTCTCATCGCACAGGGAAAGGCCCATGTGAAGGGATGACCCCTGTCTCAATCTGCTCAGCCTACTGCAACAGAAATACCACTGACTGGGTGACTTAAACAATAAGCATTTATTTCTCACAGTTCTGGAGGCTGCGGAGTTCAAGATCGAGGTGCCAACAGATGCTGTGTCTGATGAGGGCTCACCTCCTGTTCCCACCTTCTCTCCGTGTCCTCACTTGGTAGGAAGAGGACCAGACAGCTCCCTGGGGCGCCTTTTATAAGGGCACTAATCTCATTCCTGAGGGCTCTACTCTCATCACCTAGTCACCTCCCCAAGGCTCCATTCCCTAGAGCCTTAGTGGTCTTAGGATTTCAACATGGAACTTAGGATTTCCATGTAAGAATTTGGAGGGACACATTCAGTCCTCTGTACCCCTCAATCCTCAGAGGTCCCTTAAAGGTCAGGCTTGGTCCTGAAACCCCCCGTGGGGTCACTCAGGCCTGGACTCGTGGAGAAGGACCCTGTGCAAACAGAGCTCATTGATTCTGAGCTTGTGATGCTCTCAGGAGGGAAGCAAACGGAAAAGGGCCTTGAGGATGAGGATGGAGGGAAGTGGCGCCACCTCCTGGTTTGGACCCTGTGGTCACAGTCATTTTTTTCCCACCCACTGCTTTCCCACCATTTGTGTCCCTTGGGCACCTGTGCACAGGAAGTCAGCTCAGCCTCCTCTGTGAGAGGAGAGAGAGAGCTGGTGTTACAGAGGGGACTAGGAGGCAAGTATGGAAGGGACACCAAGGCAGGGCAGAGTAGGTGCACCTGGCCCAGCACCCCCAGGAGCTCCCCCTTCCTCACAGGGAGGCCATGCCTCACCCCACCACCCAGGGAATAGCCTGAGCTCAGCTTCCTGACTTCTGTTAAAAATTTCTGGTCTGACCCAGGAAATCAGGGCTAGTGCCTGAATTTGCCCCTCTTCACGCCTCACTTTTCCATTTGGAGCCACCCCTAGGTGCAGATGGAACCACCACAACAGATGCTGTGGGCGCCAGTGCCCCACGTCCCAGGGTTCCGCTCACCTCTCCAGTGGGGTCTCCTACTCAGTGTGTGGGGTCTGCCCACCCTGAAAATGTGGGGCAGGAGGCCCAGATCCACAGCTGCTCTTCATAGCATGCTTGGTCCTGAGCAGCAGGCGAGGGGGGAAAGGACACAGTGCAGCTTGGAGAGAACGTGTGTCAAAAAAGAGGTTCAAATAAAGTGCTCTGAGCTCCTAAGGAAGAAAAGAACCCATGTGAGGTGAACTTGAAGCATAAGTGAGATCATAAAAGAACGGAGGTGGGGCTGCAGCATCTTAGACCACAAGAACATGAGCAGGGCGCAGGAGTGGGCAGGGTGGGCCCTTATCAGGGAATGCAGAACGAGTCACCCGGGCGGTGGTATAAGAGACAGACAAAAGTAGGGGTCAGCCAAGGCCAGGCAGAAGATTTTGCACTTAGTTGGGTAAGTAGTTGTGAGCCATGAAAGTTTGAAACCAGAGGGTAGTACTGAGCTGCTTGTAAGAAGAGGAAGACGAGCTGGATGGCAGGGAGGATGGGGGTTTACAGGTGAGTTTTGCAGAAGTAGGGTCTGAGAGAGGCTCCAGAAATGTCATCAGGCCAGAACTATGTCACTGTCGGTCAGAGTGGGAAATAAACAATAGCTATGAGAGGTGATGGGGGTGGGGTGGGAGGCAGAGGAGAGGAGGGAAGAGAGAAGATCGAGCAGGACCAGAGAAGGGCCTTCATGCCAAGTCGATCCTGCGGAGCTCACCGGGTAAACGCCTCCACAGTACCCACACTTAACCGATCTATTTGAGTATCTGATAACTGAGCTTAATTTCCTAACCCTAGAACATGTTAGACACACAGAAGAGGAACACAAGCAGCGTAGCACCCACATACACAGGGCCTGCTCTATGCCTGGCATTGTTCTGCGGACTCAGCAACCCTCATGAAAATGGGAGGGCTGTGACCCCAGCTATTCCTACCATCTCCACCTTAGAAGTGAGGAACTTGAAGGCCATGTGGGTTAAGTAGCTTGCCCAAAGTCAGGCACTTTATAACAGAAGTGAGATTCACGGCTGGAAAATTGTTGGGAGTTCTGTTTTCAGAGTCACTAGGCTCTGCTGCTTCTCATGCTGAGGGTGAAAAAATAACCAGCACTTGTGTGAAAGAAAATGCTCCATACGCCGTTGAAGTGCCTTGTGTAGAACTCCCTAGTGGGCGGCCTTTTAAACTTGAGCCGTTCTACATCTCTAACAACTGGTCAGCCACAGTGACCCTCAGATCACTCACTCATCTGTCATTTGTTAGGTAGGGAAGGGAAAAGGGAGGTCCCCTTTAGTAAGCTGTTATTATGTGCCAAAGCTATGCATATTTGCTTCCCATCTCTCTTTTATTTACTGTGAACAGTATTCCTCTGGGGTGGGTATCATCGTCACAATTTTACAGATGAGGGGCTGGAGTTTCAGAGAAGCTAAATGGCTGGTCAAGGTTGTTCAGGTGATAAATGGCCGATCAGGAGCCTCTTCTCAGTGGCCGTGCCTCCCAAAGTACGCGGCCATCCAGCCCCTCAAAGGTACAGGTAAATCACAGAGCAATAAATATTTACTAGCGACTGGTTAGATGGCAGGCACCACGCCAGAAACTCGCCACTGATCCCTGCCTTCAAGGACAGCAAGCAGGGGAGAGAAGTGGGTTTTATCCTGGAGACGAAGTCAGGCAGAGAAGAGCAGAGCAGAGGGAGAGGAGGACGTGCTCCATAGCATCCCGATGACGGAGGTCACTTGAGCCCAAGGGACAAAGAGCAGGGAAGGGGGAAGCTTCACAGATGGGGCTGCTGGAAGTTGCTGGGACTAGACCAGTGGTTTCAGCCTGTGGGTTGCGACCCACAGGAACTGTATTAAAGGGCCGTGGCATTAGGAAGGTTGAGAATCACTGGACTAGAGGAAGAGAGGGTAGAATTCCAGGTGCGGGAGCCCATGTTTGCTTCTCATAATATCCTGCAGGAACTTTAGATTATTTCTTTGGAGGCTAAACACAGGATCAAAGGCTGAGCTCTTCTCAAGGAAATCTTTTCTGAGCCCCACAGTGGGAAGGGTGCGGGAGGCTATGTGTCCCCTCTGTGTCCTCATGGAATGCTTTGAGTCTCTGTATCCTTCCGTGTGCCCACAGCACCTTCTGCATAGCCTGTCCCAACCCTCCCTCCACTCTGCACTTCCTCTTTCTGTGTGTCTATCTCTCCACTCACATTTGTGTGTAAGACCCTCAAAGGGTGGGCCTGGGACCCACGCTGCATTGGCAGGATCTGGCTCTCAAGGGTGCTTGTGAACTGAAGTACCCTGAATGGCCCGCATCTAGATTAAGCCGCTCCTTCCTCTGCTCCCACGCCTAATCAGCAAGGCCAAGATCATTTCTCTGTCTGCAAGAGGCCCTTGCCCCTTGGACAGCACAACATGGCCTATGGTTCATTCTAACAGCAAAGGAATTTTTCTGTTGGATGGTGTCACTGATGGAAAACTTTTGACCAGAGCCTCTGTCCGTGGACAATCAAGAGCCACTGCCCTGAAGCCCTGACAGCACAAACCACAGGAACCTCAGGGCCATCCAAAGCTGGGAACAGGGGCATCGAGAGCACCCCACTGTGCTTGGCGCTGCTGAGGTTCTCCCTGAGCAAGCTGACCATCTAAGAATGACAGGGCAGTAGGCCAGGAGTGTAGAGGGATGGCCACACACCACCCTCCGCTGCCACGGCTAGCTTTGGGACATGCAGACAGAGTCAGGTAACTGCCAAGCCAGGCGGGCACAGGCAGACATGTTCCAACCACAGGAACTAGTTGATATCTACACTGCCGGGAGCATGATTTAAAGGTTAAGTCCCTTCATCTGCTGAGAATTCTCCATTATAAAATGAAACATTTCTGTAAAAACCGGATTTGATTATCTCTGCATCTTCTCTATCAATTCCTTCTAATTTCAATAGCTCAACCATATTACCTCAAATTTCCTATATTTCTAAGACAGAATAGAGGAAAAGTCTAGAATACTAAACACAAACAGAACTTTAGAAAGAACATCTCTAGTCCAGCGCCAGCTTCTTGACAGGCATGTACGCAAATTATAGCAGCTACTTCCTCCCAGTTTAAAACATTTTTAGAAATCATTCTTAATTTGCTCAAGTCAAATCTACACTTTGTGGATGCAGGTAACCACTTGCATCTACTGATGCTGCCGTGACATAAGATCCTCAGGCCTTTCCCTGTCTCTTTACACCTGGTCTTCTGATTTTTCCAAATTCCAGTTTGGAAACCCTTGCTTACATCCTGTATTTCTGGAGATTTTCTCTTATACTTCTTCTTACACTATTTCTTTGACTGTGAGATGGTTTCTTTCCCTTTGTATGCCCTTTATGGATTTTTCTACTTGTCTTTTATTTTCTTTGTTCTCATTCAGGTTCCTCAAATAATTCCTAATAATGTATGGCTGTGAGTGTTCACTTAAGCAAGAGACGCTAAAAACAGCTGGAAATTCTGGGTGCTTGGGCAGAACATGCCATCTGGTGAGCTGAACCACAGGGTGGGCACAGGTGATCCGGCCTCTTCATAGGTGGATCCCAATCGTCAGTCTTGGTTGGTGTTTGCCTTCGGTTTCTCTAGCTTCCTCTCTAGAGAATAATCGGTCAATTTCCTGCCTGGGATATTTATGCCAGGCCTGGCTTTCTGGGCATAAGGGAAAGAAAGAGAGCTGAGACTACCACGTCTCAGCAAAGACGTTTTCATGAAGGAGCGCAGATACATACTTCTGACAAACCACAGCCTCTACACACCTGGGCCCTCTTTGTGGTCTGTTCTCACTCCTGGCCTCTCAGAGGTGGGTCTCAGCTCAGAGCCTAAGGCTTCTTTTATGGGTAGGAGGAGATCACCTAGAAATTGACTGAATCAATGGAGGGTAGGATTCAAAACATTACCAATTCTCTGTGGGTCTCTTTGAAGGGGAAAAACGGATTCAGAACACCCTGAAGTGAGACCCGGAGCCCTCAGGCCCACGTTTCCATGAGGAACTTCTTCAGAAAAGGGTTGCTTGTCTCTCGATCTTTCTATAAGCTGACCTGGGCTTCTTGAGCCTCAAGGTGTTGTTTGCTCTTCTTTTTAAATTTTTTTTCCAAGAGCATTTGTTTGGTCATACCCACTTTCTGAACATCTGCTTTATGTGTCTTGAAGACCCCCTGCCTCTTAGTAAACTTTCATTAAGTTTCTAATTAAGTGCCAAGGCCACTGCTATTACAGGGCCTTCTTTAGCTGTCACATGGTGAGCACAGGCACTCAACGGCAGGGAAGCCTGCCAGCCACTCGCCTGTGCATCTGACTTACTCTCTCAGAATCTGAGGCCAGAGCCTCGGAATCTGCTTCCAAGCGATGCTGGTGGCCGATCAGTCAACTGGGGCTGTGCACCCTTCCCTCCCAGGCCTGGCGCCTGAATCTGGGGTTCTGATGTCATAAGCCATATGGCTCTGGTGCCTCCATCAGCCCACCACCCTGGCTGGACAGACCCGCAACACCAGACCTTGAACTTTACATCTTCACTTAGCTGTGGTTCTCCCAGCCTGACTCTTCCCTGTCCTCACACCTGCCTCACAGGCCTTATAGACTTACCTTCCCTGGCCGAGGCTCCTGTCCTGACCCCTCCCTTCTTACCCACCACCACCAGAAAGAAGTCCTCACATCTTTCCCCACCCTGCCTGGCCAATCCTAATGCCACCTATGCTCCAACCCCGGGATACTCTGGGTAGAACAGCATTTGGTCTAATGAGAGATGCAGACAGGGACCACGAGGAAGTGATGACTTCACACGGGCACGCTGCGGGGATGCTTCACACCGAAACAAGATTTCGGTCAGACTGTCAGTGGAAGAACATGTTTGCATATTCATAGAGGAAGGGGATGTCAAATCTAGAAAATATTTAACAAATTTCTCCCGCTATTACCAGACAGGTACTACTATCAAGTTAGTATTTCTACTAATAACCATGTAGCTCATCATTGGATCCCTGCTATAGGATAAGCAGGGTGTATGTGTGCTTTTTTTTTTTTTTTACATATATTATTTGAGACCTTTCAACAATCCTACAAGGGAAGCATGATCACCCCCATTTAGACATGCGGAAAATGAGGTACAGGGGAGAATGGTTTTCTCAAGATTCCTGAGCACCAAAAGGAAGACTAGCAGCCCGGGCTCCTGGCTGGTTTCTTTTCTTTTTCTAGTGTGCTCCCGAGGAGACCGTGAAATTGAAGTAGGCAGCAGCTCTCTCCTCTGGGAGGAACCATCTCCTCTCTGCCTTCCCAAGGAGACATCTGCAAATAAAATTGAAGTCCAATTATACCGTCTGCCCCCAGCAGCACACCGCAGGCTCTTCCCTCACTGGTGACCATCGCTCTGGCGGGTGAAGTGTGGCAAATCCTGACATTGATGGTCCGGTGGCCACGAGAGCTGTCCGCAGGCCTGGTGGCCTGGAGACACCGCAGGATCGCTTCCTCCCCCACACTCGCTTCTCGTTCTCCACAGCTTTCCGAGACATTTGCTCCGAGACTAAAAATACTAACGGTTCAATGCAGCCCCAGCTTCGAATTATTTTGTAAAACTTGTTAGGTGCTGTTAGAATTAGGGAAGCAAGAAAATATTTGACTTTTATTGTAATAAGAATTATTTTTAACATTTAAAATGTAGAAAACAACCATACTTCTGACTTTAGACTCCAAATATTTGCCGGGCTGCTGCAGTACAAAGGCCTTCACACGCAGGCTACATGAAAATCTAGTTTACGGAAAAGCTAAATTAAAGGAGATCATTTGTGTACAGGATGCCTTTGTACAGGAATTCCTGTAATTAAAAAACTCGAATCCCAGGTCAAGCCCTCTCCCTTATTGGAATAGCCTTTTAGCACCCCAGTGCTGACCTCTGAAAGATGGGGAGAGGTGGTGTTGAGCGGTTTCCCCTGTCCCAAGAGGCTGTCATGAGAACCTGGTAAGATATGAGTGAGGCTATAGAAAGGTAGGTGTCTTTGGGAGGAGACATAGAGGGCTGGGGCAAGGGGACAAGTCCCTGTCCAGGAGTGGCACTGCCAGGTCATCAGGGGTCCAGCCTTTCACCTTACTGAGCTTGTGAGCTGTGCAGCCTCGGCTCCCAAGGCCGTTGGAATAGAAACAGCTCCAAGTTCCATTATCCCGCACAGTATCACCCGCAGCCCTGCCTTTCAGTTAAACACTGCAGCTCCTGAGTACATTTTAATTTCTGATCATTAGTTACAAGATTTTCTTGTTAATTCTGATTCAGCAGATTTTGCAGAGACAGCTCTATTTTTTTCCCTTTTATTTTGGTGGCGCTGCACAGAGCCTATCCAGACAGACAATAAAGCCGGTGGCTAAGCTTCCTCTGGGGGATGGGTCAGCTGCAGCTCTGAAAAGGACCCAGCCACAGAGGTGGTCGCAGGAGGGGTCCTCCTCCAAGGCTTCTTTACAAGCAACTCTGGGGGGTGTTTGTGATTCTGGCCTGAGGACACAAACCCGAAGGTAATTAATTATATCAGAAGATACCATGATGCCTCTACCCCATTCCCTATCCTACCCCCAAACTCAAGAGCAGGCAAATCAGGGGCACAGGGCCAGGAAAGCAGGGGACAACTCATGACGATTCAACAAAATAAGGTTCCTGGTTTCTCCCTAAAAAGGGCCACAGTTATCACGTGACTGGATTTTCTGTAGATTTATCTAACCCGGGAGGCACCAGCAGAATCTTGCAACCCATAAGACTGGAATGGGGTCCTGAACCCTCCTTCCCCTTTCCTTCCTTCCTGGTGCCTAGTTGTTTGCCTGTGGCCATTGGAAAAGGTAGGTTTACTATGGTCCTTTCTGGTAGACAACCACTCTATCCCATCTCACCCTGGACCTAGGAAAATGATGAGCTTATCCATGCTAAATTGTTGTTCTGGTTGTAATACCTTTCCCAGGGGCCAGTGGTATTTTTAGATATTACTAAGAGCTAACACTCATGGAACGTTTACTATGTGCTGGCCACTCTTCTTAACCCTGTAGGTGTATTAACTCCCTTCATTGCCATATCAACCCTATGAAGTAGGTGTAATCGTTACAATATCCCCATTTTACAGATGAGCAAACTGAGGGGGGGAAGATGAAACAGCTCTCTGTAGTCACCTGTGTAGGAAGTAGCAGAGCTGGAATTTGGTCCCCAGTTCCAGAGTCCACGAACTGTGCTTTATTGATGAAACCTATTTTGGTTGCAAAATACTGCTGGAGTGGAATAGCAGATCACTAAGTCTGGGGGTGGGGGTGGGGAGAATGGGCCTGACTTAGACCAATGACAGGGCAGGGCTAGAACTGGAGGAATAGGCCTCATTGGTTGACTGAGAGCAAATCCCACCTAGTGGATTCCAGTGCAGGTCAAAGAATAGCAGCTCAAGCAAGCAGCACATGTCAGGTAGACTGACACAGGGAAGAAGTTTCCCAGACCAAGAGGCCATGAAGGGTAGCTGGCAGCAAGCAACAGGTCCCAGTTTGGACCCCAAGCGGAGGTGGGCTTGGGAGCAGGAATCAAGATCAAGTTAGGAAAGCCTGCCTCACACGATATACCAAAAATTATCTCAAAATGTAAGAAGGACCTAAATACAAAAGCCCAAATCAAAAATTTTTAGAAGAAAACATAGGAATGATTCTTCATGGCTTCATGTAGCAATGATTTCTTAGATGTAGCACCCAAAGCATAGGCAACAAAAGAAAAAAATTAGATAGATTGGACATCATCAAAAGACATTATCAAGAAAGTGAAGACAATCTACAGAATGGGAGGTAGTATTTGCAAATCATAATCTAAGAAGGGTTTAGTATCCAGAATATATAAAGAGCTCTTATAATTCAACAGCAAAAAGACATCCTAGTTAAAAATAGGCAGAATTAAATAGACATTTCTCCAAAGAAGATCTATGGCCAACAAGCATATGAAACGATGTTTGACATCATTAGTGAGTATAAAAATACAAACCAAGACTACAGTGAGCTATAACTCATGAAGATGGTTATAATCTTAAAAATGTTTAAATTTTTTTAAAAAAGGAAATGTTACCAAAGATGGCGAGAAATTGGATCCCTTATACGTGGCTGGTAGGCATGAAAAATGGTTGAGCTGCTGTGGAGAAGAGTTTGGTGGTTTCTCAAAAAGTTAAACACAGCGTTACTATTTGACCCAGCAATTCCGCCCCTAGCTATAGACTCCCCCCAAACTGAAAAGAGACACTTAAGCAAATATATACACATGCACTTTCATAACATCACTACTCACAGTAGCCAAAAGTGGAAGCAATCCAAATGTCTATCAACAGATGAATGGGTAAATGGTGGTATATGCATAAAGTGGAATATTATTCAGAAGTGGAAAAGGAATGAAGAATTGGTATTAGTTACAAAATGTCTCCTATTGTGTGATTTCACTTATGTGAACTATCCAGAATAGGATAAATCACATCCCATATGTGAATTCACACAGTAGAGACAGAAGGTAGAAGGTGGCTGCAGGGGTCTGGGGGAAGGGGGAAGTGGACAGTAACTGCCTAATGGTGCGGGATTTTCCTTTGGGGTGAGGAAAACGTTTTGGAATAAAATGGAGCTGGTGGTTGTACAACAATATCAATGTATAAAGGCCACTAAATTACTCACATTAAAATGCTTAATTTTATGTTCTGTAAATTTTATTTTGATTTAAAAAACCAAAACCAAAGCCAAGGGTAAATTAGAACCTTAGCACAATTACAGTAACAGGCAGAGATAGAGACAGGTTCCCAGGTACTTAAATGGAGGTATGAACAAGGCAGAGAGCAAGTCTTTGGTTCCTGGCAGCAGCCCAGTTATTGGGTACAAAGGTGACCTTGTGCTAAAGCTAGCCACATAGGGTCAGGGTCCTGGAAGCAGGCTGAGCCCTGCAAGGGGACGCAGAGCCAGAATGAGCAGGGCAGATGTGCTGTGTGCGGTGGGGCAGAGAGAAACCTGGATCTCCTTCCCAGGGGGGCAGGTGCGAGCAGCTGATCCAAAAGCAAGTGACCATGGGACTGGGTGTAGCCAAATGGGCATCTCTGACCTCTCTCTCTCTCTCAGGCTGTCCTATAAACCTGGGGGTTTATACCAATGCATGTGGCTGGTGACAAATCTGAGACACAAAGGAACAGTGGGAGGGGTGGAGAAGGAGGGAATGTTCCGTTGTTGTTTAGAAAATGAACGAAACAGCTGGAGGTAGAGCTTTTGTTGCAGGCTGCCATCTCTGATTCATGCGTCTCTATAATCCTGGCTATGGCTGGAGCCAGCCGGGAGGAGCCATTATTCCCCTTCACGCTGCACCCCCCAGCAGGGGGGTTATTAGAAGTAGACAGCCATTTAGCAATGTCAGGCTTGTGCATATCGTATCGTTAGGTAGGACAGACCACTGTCTGCATGGAAAGTCTCTTCTCTACCTTGAATGCCTGGAGAGGTGTGTTCAGAAAGGCCAAGGCCCAGCTGAGGAATTCTGGAGCCCCAGGGAGAAGGCCTGGCTGCTAGCAAGGATTGGGTGTTCAGCCTGGACTGAGCAGATCCAGAGTTAGAAGTCTTCCATTTTCCCTTATCACCATCCGTTGGGAGTAGCAGGAACAGAGAATTTGTGAGAAGGAAGAAGGGGCCTTTGACACCCCCGTCGTGTGCCCACTGTCCCCCTACTTCCTTGCTAAGCCTGCTTCCTCCTCATTTCCCTTTAGTCTGCTTTTTGTTCCATAGATCTCTCTGAACTCATCAACTTCTTTACTACCCAAATTTTAATGCAATGGCCAAGCTGAATGGCTGCTCGTTTCCAGGGTGGTCTCATCCTCCTCTTCCTGTCACTGGTCAGTCTCTGCATGTTGGGCCCAACCCACCATCCCTTTTGAAAGAGCCAGTTTGCATGGTTTCCTTTCAAGGTTTTTCCTGATTGCCCAACCAGATATGCCCTCCCTACCTCTGAACAATCTGGATCTATTTCTGCCTCTCTTGAAAGCTTATCCTGTTCTGGTTCACATTATGGTAATTTCTGGACTTCTCTTAATCCTCCTCACCAGGCTCTATAGATCCACCTCTGGTCATCTCATAGGAGCACAGGGCCTAACTGGTGGGAGGCAACAGGTGTCTGGTGGACGAATGTGCAAATGAATGAGTAAACTCTTCCTCTAGGACAGTGCTGACCCATGTAGGAATCCCTGTGCCACCAACTGTGGTTCATCCCGCAGAGAGAGCCCTTCTGCAGAGTTTTCTTTAGAAAGTGGGCAAGAAGGGAGTAGAGCAGAGGCTCTGGGGGCCAGGCCCTTTCCCTCTCTGGGGAGTACCCTGGCCTTCTCTATGCTATCACAGGGGGACAAAGCCTAGAAAGAAACAAATAGAGAGGATGAATTTATTTTCACAAAAATTGAGACAAGTCAGTCCTAGGCAGCTGGGACTTCTGAGACATGCACCCTTGGGGAAGGGTGGAGAGCCAAGACTGTGGGGAGGGAACAGGCAGCAGGAGTGCCCAGGGCGCAGCAGCTGCCCAGTTACTGTCATCCACTTGGGTGGCAGGGGTGTGCCCAGCAGGCCTGGGAGGCTGGGGGCAGGCCCAGGAGCCTGCCAAGTAAGCTGGGCCTCTTCCTGGGGGCTGCCTCCCAGCACAGGCCTGGGAGCCCCTTTAGGAAGGATGGCAGACAATCATCCTTGCCACCCAAGTATCACAGAGGCTCCAAAAGATGAACCCAGGACAGACCCCGATAAGGACAGGCCACTTTACTCCTGACCCCGACTGCCACCGTGCCTGGCTGGGTGTCAGGGCCTGTGCTGCTGGGATGCGCAGCACTGCAAGGCTAAACCTTCCTTCCTGAGCCTTTCCCTCCAACCCTGAATTCCAAGGAGCAAGGCGGGAATGGGTAGACATGAACGTGCAAAGGAGGAAGGTGAGGGAGAGAAGAGAGGGAATGAGAGAATAGCAGCAGGGATAGATAGAGGCTTTTAGGGACCTAAAACTCGGGCACTTTGGAGAGAGAGGGCTCATTGAGAATTTACAGATGGAAAATTGAATATTGAGGCCTGGAAGGGATCCATCCCAGAGAGTGGCCCTAAACCTAAGCTTTGTTATTTTCCAGGTGAATCAGCCTCTGCCCAAGAGCAATCTGTATCCTTGGGGCCTGGGATGGAGGAAATGGAGAGGGAAACTAGAAGTGGGTGCGGCCTCTTCCCCCTACCCTGCTGCTCCCAGCAGACCTGCCCAAGCTGCCTGCCTCCCTGCCTCCCCCCTCCCAATTACGACAGCTATTTTGTATTTCCTGCATGCAGCACTCTTAATATTTTGGTCTGCAAACAATTTGCAATCAGTTGTACTAATTAATCTAATTGAATTTAATTTCCCTGTCTTGGTGTTAGGGGTGAGTGAACTCCATATGCTGACTTATGTAAAGCAATATGCAAATTTGTATCTTGAGCCCAGAGCCCTGCGAGTGCTTTTGATTACAAAAAAGGCTACACAGAGGCCCTGGATAAATGAACCACTTACTGTGGCTTCTGGCCTGACACCCTCTCTCTTCCAGCAGCCAAGATCCGCTATCCCTTCGCTATGCCACCTGTGGCTTGATCACCCTTGTTCCTGTCCCAGACTGCACTGATGGGTCCCGCAGAGGGTCCCTAGGTACTCACATAGCAAATCTACTTTAACTCCCAAGAATCTGGGTTCATCCCCTCTGTTCTGCTGCCACTCCTTTCCTTAGCCCCTCCTTTGGCTCAGGAATGGGTGCTGGTATTGGCTAGGAGCCAGTCTGAAGAGCACCCTGATGGCTGGGGAGGTGGTGGTGTTGCTTTGCTGGCTGGGGGCAACTATAAGGCCTGGCTTGGGGGACCCAGGAAAGTGCAGGGATGCCAGGCTTGTAGCCCCCAACTGCTTCTCTCAACTCCTGTGGAGAGGGAGTGGTGTCACCCATGGATGGCATGAGCCAGCATTAGCCACAGACTCACTCAAGGGTCCCATGTGAGGCCCAGTTGCCAGGGGCTTCCAGGCTGGGAGAGGCTGAGAAGACATACACTGGGCACCAAGACTGCGGCTCAACAAAGGGGCTCCCAGCCCTGGTACTTCAGCTCAGTTAAAACTTCAGTTTCCAATTGGCCTCCAAATACCCCAAAGTGGAGGAAGGGAAGTGCACGAGGGGCAGAGGAGAAACAGGTCTGGCTGTGAGTTGACACTTGTTGGAGCTGGGTGATGGGTCACTGGGGCATATTACACTTTCATTTCTTTATATGTTTATAATTTTCTTTAATAAAAGATTTTTTTAAGTCCTAATTCTGAACCTGGATCTAAAAACTGACTTTTTACTTCCAACTAAGTGGGAGCTTATAGAGGGAATGAGAAAAATCAAAGGAGGCTTCCCCCTGCACCCTGTCACCCCCCAGGCCCCACCCCACCACATAGACCAGGGTGAACAAAGGCTACCAGCTCTTCCTGCCTTCCCAGCAGGGTGAGGGAGGTGCAGCCTGAGGGGCAGAGGGACATGTAGGGAGGTGTCATCCCAGCCCCCTCCTTGTCCTACGGTGCCTCAAGTCTACTTATGTGTTTAGAGGAAAGGCAATAAATCCTAGTAGCAGGTTCAGCCAGTAAAACAACAACAGAATGGGCCAGGGTGGAGAAGACCCATTGAAGAGGAAGGGGGCTGAGTTTTCATAATGTTAAAGAGGAAAAAAGGGAGGGCTTGAGTTAGGGCAAGGCTATTGGCTATGCAGAAGCAAGGCCCAGATTGGAACCATTCCTAAGGACAGTCCATGGGATTGAAGTTGATGAGAAAAGAATGGGCAGGCAGCCTCAAAGTTCTCTCCAGGATACCTGGATCAGTGTGGTGGGGAAACCTTTGATCAAAACAGGGAATACAGGTAGGGGAGGAGGTTGGGGGGGTTGAGAGGAAAAGCAATTTTTTTTTCTCAAATTTAATTTCAAGCAATAACAACTATCCAACTGGAGCTATCCAGAAGGTTAGGAATTTGAACCTGGAGCCTCAGAAAAAAGCGAGAGCTGGAGAGAAAGATCTGGAAGCCACAGGTGTGTGTCAGGCCAGGGCAGAGGGAGTGAGATCCTCCCTGGGAGAGAAGAAAGGCAAGGAAGGAACCCCAGAGAATGCCAACCTTTCAGGGCTGGGAGGAGGAAAGAGACACAGCAAAGAAAGACTGAGATAAAAAATAAGAGGAGCAATTCAAGCAGAAGAGGGAGAATCAGAAATAATTGTGGAAACTGAGAGAGGAGAGAATTATGGGAAGAATGTTTAATGAGGCTACATGCTGCAGAGAAGACCCCAAATGAGGGGCGGGTAAGATTTCACACAAAGGCCTCACCACGGACCATCATAAGAGTTTAAAGAATTCATGTAAACGCATGTCTTTTGCACCCCAAAATTATATAATACTTAAGAAACCATTTTTAAAAAAAGATAAAAGTAATTTCCAAGCCTAACTCTGTTATGCATAAAATCCATCTTCTTCTCTAAATACACCTTCCCCTCTGGTGTATTAAATGTACTTGAAACATTATTCAAAAGTGTTCAAGAACAATGAACAAGTTTCCAGTTTAGTTTATTAGTAAGAATAAATCCAGTTCAGAAGGCAAAGCACTGAGGACAAGAATCGATTAGTTAAGGAAAATTTAAAGGGCACACCTGGCCCTTCTCTGCTCTGTATAGGCCTTAATTTTATTATTGTCATGTTTCAAAACTCTTAACCTTCATTCAACATTTCATTTAACCAGAATTTACTAAGACTTGCACTGTGTGCCTGGAGATGTCGGAGAGCTAAAAAAAAATCTCATCCATGGAGAAGTCCACTCAAGTGGGGGGTTCTGGAGGCTCCAGAGGCATTTTGTCACAGAGGGTAGGAGGTATTAAGTGTTTTGCTAGAGGTCAGACACAGCTGAGCCCCATCCCCTGGCCTAACAGGGGCTCCTCCTGTAAGACCTTGGCTGTCCCGAGCACCTCCCCCAGACAGGGGTCTCTTACTTCACATGGGCAACTTTATCCCAGCTCAGCACCTGGAGGTGCGCCAGGGCTGTAGAGGATGCCAGACAAAGGCATCAAAGTCAGCAACTGGGGTTAGCTCACCAAAGGCCTTCCAGTAACATTTTGCCTTGGTCTCTGCCTTCCCCCACGCTCTGTGCATTCCCTTATCTCTTCCAGGTTCAGAGCAAAGCCTGCTTGAAGGTTGCTACCCCCTGCGAGGGACCAGGGGCCTTTCAGCCAGACCGCGGAGTGGGCTTTTGTTCCCAAGTGTCTGAGAGTCTGAATTCCTCCTCTTTCTGCCCTGAAGCCTTCTATGATTACTGCTCTTGCAGGATTCATGGGAGGAGGGGATGTGATGGTCCATCTTCTCTGCAGCTGAGAGGGGTTAAGATAGAAGAGAGAATTTACTAAGACTGCACTGTGCGCCCAGAGATGTTGGAGAGTTAAAAAAAAAAAATCTCATCCATGGAGAAGTCCACTCAAGTGGGGGGTTCTGAATGCGCCAGAGGCATTTTGTCACAGAGGGTAGGAGGTGTGAGTGGTTTGCTGGAGGTTAGACAGAGCTGAGTCCCATCCCCTGGCCTAATAGGGACCTTGACTGTCTCGAGCATCTCCCCTGCTTGAGAGGGGGAATTCAGACTCTCAGACACTTGGGAACAAAGGCCCACTCCACCGTCTGGCTGAAAGGCCCCTGGTCCCTTGCAGGGGATAGCAATCTTCAAGCAGGCTTTGCTCTGAACCTCGAAGAGATAAGGGAACACAGAGAGCGTGGGGGAAGGCAGAGACCAGCTACGGTAGAGAAGAACCGTATCTCTGTGCTCACGTGAGAACATACCAGAGACAAGTTTGGGGGTGAGGGAGATATTTAAATTCCTGGCAGGAAAATAAAAACTGAGGACTGTCCACCTCCCTATACTTGAGCCACCTCCATAGGAAGGGGGAAGGGCCTGAGGGGCAGGGCTGAGACAAGGGTGAGGAGAGCAAAGCGCCCATCTCTGGCACAAAATGTAGGGGTACCAAAGAATTTAGTAACCAGGAGAAGTCATATTTTAATTCAATGTTACCAAAAAATCAAAAATAATGCAAAAATTCATGCTGAATGAATCATCGCAATTCTTTTAACTAAAGAGAGGATTCTTAGGGTAGAGTGACAGAGGGTGAGATTTGCCCCAAACCAGGTGGGGAGTGCTGAGGTTGTCCCCAGAGCGTGCCCGTCTTGCTAACAATAAAATTTGATTGAGTTTCCTTCCTCTGTTTAGAAACCTCCCTTGTTCATCAAAGCAGAAAACCAGTCCCACTCCATCCAAGTGCAGCCCGGCATAATCCAGCCACAAGCTTCCTGTTCCCAGGACTCATGAACTCTTCTCTGCCCCAGGACTTTTGCCCCTGCTGATCCTTCTGCAGCTTTCTCCAGTGATTCTTATAAGAGACCTATTATTCTCATCCTTCAAGTTGCAACAAAAATGCCCTTTCCTATAACTCTTCCCTTCCACTCATTGGATTTAAAATAGCCTCCCCCCCACCTACTGGCAGCCACACTACCCTCCTACCCCTTCCACAGCACGTTTCACAATATATAACGATCTTGTTCACTTGGTTATTATTATCTCTGCTGCTAGGATGGAGGGAAGGTCCTTGTCCAACATCTCTGTGGCACTACAGGCCCCCACACAATGCCTGATGCATGGTTAGTGCTCAACAAGCATTTGTGGCTAAAGGGTTGACTGCAACCCCAGCCCAGGTATTGTCTTTTCTCTTTGGGCTCTTAGGATACATGTCCTCGCCACTGGTGCCAAGAAGTCATCTATGTCCTCAGAGTACCTTGTGTGATGTTTCTCTGATTACATTCTCTTTACCTGTGTACCTGGCCAGCTCCTCCGTGAAACTCTCATCTCCTAGAGCTCAGAGTCTGTACTGACCTCAATATCCTTGTGACCAGCACACGGTCCGGCATAGCACCTGGCAGCGAGAGATGCCCAAATAAATGGGCAATGAAATCAACATCAAACTAATGCAGCCAGGTTCATAGGAGACATGTTCTGGAAAAGCTAGATCTAATTATCATTATGCACATCAAATAATATTTTAATGAAGCAGGGAGATTTGCTGGAAAAAGGACCCTATGAGGAATGTTACTTTAGACAACACCCCCCTCCCACTTCATCCTTTAGATCTTAATTGTTGCTTTTCCTAAGCTAGGTCAGGTTTGTCCTAAGCCTATGCACATTCTTCAGAGAATTCAAATATAACATGTCCTTAGCTCTGCACAGGTTCTTATTAGATCCTGAGGGACTTGGTCACCACCTGATTTGTATATTTTGGGGGATCCACAAGAAAATTTACAGTTCTCTCATTTTTTCTTTCTTCATTATAATAGTTTTATTCAAGTCTCTGTGTGCTCCAGTGTGGAGACCAAGTGGAGATCAGCATTACACTGTAATACAATAAGAGGTTTAGCCATTGAACCAAGCCTGCTTGGTGTCCCTAATGAACAACTTACAGTACCTCGAAAGAAAAAAAAAAAAGCCACAGGAAAGAACCTGATGAGTTTCCATCAGGACTTTTTCATCTTTATATATTGTTGACAACATACAATAACTTAAATCCCAAAGCAAAGTGGGAATTCAAGGGCACAGGGTCAGGACACATGGATAAGACGTTGGAGCAGAGAAGGTCTAGGGATAAAAACTAGTAGCTAATTACAGAGGAACAAAAGAAACACAAGTGGGAATGGTGGTCACTTTACCTAGACTCAAAGACCCTAAGGGGGAGGGAATCCCAAAGAAAGCTTTGCTGGGAAGTAAAACCCACCGCCATTTTCCTATCCTTAATGCTCTAAAAAATAGTCTCAGATTATAATATATCTGGAGGAAGGGGTGGCTGCGGGGGAAGGGGTGGCTGCAGGGGAACGTGGGGGAAGGGAAGCAGAGAGGAAAGTTAACGAGTTCATCACCTCCTTTCTTTGCTACAACTGGGTACTAAGGGCACGTGGCTCAATACAACAAAAGGCAAAGGCCTGATTTCAAGTTCTCAAGGAGGAGACATGAGCTATAATAAGGCTTCCAAGCTTGAGAGACTGAGAGAAGAGGGGTGAAGCTACAACAAAGAGCAGGAAGAGGGCGATGGTGGGACTGGATTTCTTTGCCTAAGAAAACACATGTTTACGAACACCCTCTGGTCCATGAAAAAGCCTTGTCAGATCTCCACTCCACAGGAAGAGGCAGCATGGTGGAACCAACCACATACCTATGGGGCCTGAACTGACGGGCCCAGTGCCAGGATAGCTGTGCGCACAGCAGGCTGCCGTGCCATCAGGGCCCATGGCCGGCTGTGAGCTTTCTCAGGGAGCCTGGTCAGTGCTCGTCGGTCCTTTCTGGTTTCAGGGCTCTGACTTTCTCCATCCCAGACAGGTCTCCTGCACCTTACAGTTCAGACAGTGGGACAGATGGAGAGGATCACTGGTGCCCTAGGGTTCCAAATTCAGTGTATTTACTGCCCAGCACCCCCAGGCACCGGCCCTGCCCAGGGCAGCATGGTGTGGGTGCACAGCGCATGGCAGCCTGTGGCTGAGATTGGCCTCCAGAGTCCCCACCCACTCTGCATGGCTCACTGGGAGATAATTGCAAATAAAGTTGGATTCAGATTCAGAAATTAGGGTTTATTTAGCTCCTCTTATAAGCCAGGTTCTCTGTTTGGTGAATTTCTGTGAAAATACATGGCCAGAAAGCAAATCCAAGGTTTACCTTACAGCTGCTTTATATGAGCAAGTCAGCCGTATTTGTTTTCTATCTCCACAGTATTTCTACATGACAGACCATCTGAAATTTAGCAGTAAGTTTTGGGTAAAGCATGAACTATTTATTTTTGCTCCAGAGGGAGAATACAAATTTCCGTGGTTAGAGGAATCCAGCCCCAAGTCCTCTGCGCCCCTTCTCTTTCACATACCTGTTCAGGGCAGCCACCTCCACCCTGTTCATGGCTCTTCTGTGGAATATTCTGCAGCACCTATGGCCAAGAATCCTTCTCTTCTGTTCTCCATTTCTGGATAGTTTAGAATTCAAGAAAGAATTCAGACTCAACTTTTGTTGAGCTCTTTTTGTGTGCCACATGTTATGCTAGACATTTTCATCTCCCTCCTTCTATTTGCAGCACGATGCTCTGTTATTGTGGCTATTTTAAAGTCGGAGGAACTGATCCCTATAAATTGACTATGATGTGGAAGAGCCTGAATTAAAATCCAGGCCTCCTGACTTGCTAGTCGGTGATCCTTATTCAATGTGCACCATGGTGAGTAAAGTCTGTTTGGGCTAAAATAGTGGGTAGAACATTACAGTGGGGGAAATAGCCTAGGCAAATTGGTCTGGGGACAGGGATGGTTGTACCATGTGTACCCAGCAGTGAGGACACTACCAGTTCTAAATGAGGAGGCTTACACAATAGTGTGTAGGTAGGTACCACCTGGAAGTGATTTTTTAGCTCCACATTTATATTTGTCTTTGATCTATTTACAAATGTTCTCTTAGGCTATTCTGTATGTCTGCTTCAAGTGTGAAGTTGAAGCTATTTTACTAGCCAGTTCAAATAGGTTGTGATCAGAATAGATGTAGACATGAGCTCATCAGGTACAGTCTATAAATTCATAAGAAAATCTGAATAAGAAATGAGTGGGGATACAAAACAGGCAATACACAAAAGAAGAAAAACAACACTAATGATCTCACTGAAAGGTGTTTGCTTTCAGTAATGGAAGGGTAGCTTGTTTTAGACTAATGGTTCTTCAGGTAGAATTATAAAGTCTGGGCAAACAAATAAATGAAAACTACCTGAAGGTGCTGAAAAGAGATTAATAGGCAGAAACTGGAAAATTAAACCTTGGAAGAAGGAAACTGTGTTGGTGAGAGTCATATTTATGTAGCTTTTCAACTAAAAGCTTCTCCCCTCCAGCCTAAGATACCCAACATAGAGAGACTATAACTCACTGAGAAATCTGTGATCTTACAAGGCTGAGGAGTCAGAGAACAGATTTCAGGGCTGCCAAAGCAGGTGGAAATTGAGAAGAAAAACCTTAGAAAAGAGGAAGCCACAGAAACTGTAGATGCAAACTATCCTTATAAATTCTGCCCAAAGTTTTAATTCACTTACTCTGTGTGTGTGTGTGTGTGTGTGTGTGTGTGTGTGTAAGATTCCAAGAAACCCACCTGGAAAGTTGAAGAACTGAGCAGTGAAACCAGCTGATATTCACTTCGGGCAAGGCAATTAGGAATTTGAGTTGAGTCATGTTAACTACTTGTTGCAACAAAATTCAACACACTAGGAAGCGAGACAACAAATTAGGGTTTCTACAGCGTGTCATCCACACTATCTGGGATAAAGTTAAAATGTTTTAGACTTGAGGAAGCAGGAAGGTGTAACACATACTCAATAGAAAAATACAGGCAATTGAAATTGACCCCAGTTGTTGGAATAACATGAAAGGACTTGTATAAATTGGTACAACGACTTAAAAGAAAATATACAGATAGTGAATGAAAAGATATGAAACCTCAGCAGAGAACATAGGACAATGTAAAAGGGAAAAAAAGGTATATCCAGAGTAAAAATGTATAATAATTGAATATGAAAAATGTACTGGTTGGGCATAATAGAAAATTATAGATGACATAAGAAAGGGTTAGTAAACTTGAAGTTAGATCAGTAGAAATTATTCATGCTAAAGAACAGAGAAAAAATATTAATAGATGTTAGCAGAGCCTCTGAAATCTATAGGATAACACAAGGCAGTGAAACATAGCTCTGCATATATAAAGGACATGCAGAAAAGGAGAAAAAGAAAGAAGCAGAAAAAAAGTTGACCAAACAAAGCCTGAATATTCCCAAATTGTATACAAACATACATTTACGGATCCATGAAACTCAGTGAATCTTAAGTAGAACAAATGCAAAGAAAATAAATCATCTACTCATATCGTGGTAAAACAAAAAATAGCAAAAAAAATGAGCAGCTAGCGGAAAGTAAACAATGAGAGGGAACAATGTTATGACTGAAGGCTGATTTCTCTGTGGAAACAGTGGAGGCCAGAGGACAAATTCCTCTGAAAAACATAACTTACCAAAACTGACACAGACAAAATAGAAAATATAAGCTTCTCACCAAGAAAACTCTTAATACAGATGATTTCACTGTCGAATTTTATCAAACATGAGGAACGCATAATACCAACCTTATACATATGCGTAGAGGAGGAGGGAACATATTAGCCCAGTACCAAAATCTGACAAGGCCTTTGCTAGAAAATAAAATTGCAGACTAATCTCTCATGAATGTGAATATAAACATCATGAGCAAAGCAAGTCCAGCAAAAAGGACAATCTATCTTGACTAAGGTGGGGTTTGTCCAGGAATTTAAGGTTGTTACATTTGGGAATCAATATAATTCACCACATTAACAGAATAAAGAAGAATAATAATATATGATCATCACAGTAGATGTAGAAAAAATATTAGATAAAATTAAATGATTAACTTGTCCAATCAGAGCAGACACACTTGAAAAACTCATGGTTTACATGGTACTGTTAACAACGAACACTGGATACTTAGAAGCAAAACAACACACTGCTCACAAAGGTCCCTTTCTCAGTATAATCCTAGTGGGCCAGCAGGTCATTGTTAGGCTAATTATTTAAGATTATGGGAAAAAAATGTCCTAAACTCACATTCTCAGGTTGAAATGTTTACCTCCTCCTCAAACTGTAGAAAAACTCTACGGAGATGATGAGATTCGGGAGAAATGTTGCTCATTGGTTCTGCCTGTCTTCAGGATTTCTTAACCAGGATTTAAAAATGCACATGATTTTCAGTGCAGAACACCCACTTCTAGATTTCTATCCCACAGAAATAGTAATAAGGATAAAGATGGTCGTCCCAGCATTGTCTTCCATGGTGAAAAGCTGGAGATAAACTTAATTCCACCAACAGCAGATTCATTGAGCAGGTTAGGGTCCACGGTCCATCATCCTACAGAGAACTATGTAACCATTAAAAAGAATGATGTTGATCAATGACATGAAAAAATATTGATAATACAGTTTTTTGAAAAATGCCAAATGGATGGGGTGCCTGTAGCTCAGTGGGTAGGGCACTGACCACATACACAGAGGCTGGTGGGATCGAACCTGGCCCAAGCCAGTTAAAGAAAACAACAAGAACTGCAACAAAAAGGAAAGGAAAAATAGCTGGGGGCTGTGGTGGCACCTGTGGTCCCAGCTACTTGGGAGGCTGAGGCAAGAGAATCACTTAAGCCCAAGAGTTTGAGGTTGCTGTGAGCTGTGACTCCATGGCACTCTACCCAGGGTGACAGCTTGAGACTCTGTCTCAAAAAAAGAAAAAAGCCTAATGGATTGATAACAGTTACAGAACAGACCCACTTTTATTAAATAGAGTTATGTACACATAATTAATATGTAAGATCAAAACCTGAAAGAATACATACTGAAATTCTGACCTTACCTAACTTTGGATGGTGGTACATGTGACTATGGGTGATTTTTATTTTCTTTGCTTTCTTATTTTCTAATTGTTGTACACAAAACATTATTGTGTTTTAAATGCGGGCCCCTGATGGATGTGCCAAGCAATTTTCTAGATGCTGGGGATACAGAATCGAGTAAAACTGACAAAAATCCCTGCCCTCATGGAGTCAAACATTCTGGCCAGGAAATATAGGCAATAAACACAATGAAGTCGCATACAGTAACTATCTTGTATGATTTAAGTATTACAGCTCTTACAGGGGATGCTTAAGAAAATTAAAAAACAAAATAAAACAGCAAGGTGAGTAAAACTGTGGCCAGGAGGCACAGAAAACTGGGAGGGTCAGAGGGGGTTAAGCATGTAATTTTTGAAAGGATGGTGAGAGCAGGCTTCCTTACAAAGATGTCCAGGCAAACACTTGAAGAAGACAGGGTGTGTGTGGTGCAAATATGAGCGCAAGGAGCTCTTCAGATGGAGGGAACAGCCAGTGCAAAGACACTGAGGGGCCCAGAGGCTAAGAGGAATAAGCAGAGTGCAAGGAGATAGGCAACCGGGAACAGGGGACCTGGTCCTTTTAGGCTGAGACTTTGGTTAGGTTAGAGGTTAGGTGAGGAAGTCTCATGACCTGGCCTGCATTTTGATAGCCCCCCTCTGGCTCCCTCTAATGAGGGGTTAAGGTAAGGTGACCAGATTTTAACATTGGTAAAGCGGGACACCATTGGGGGTGGGGGTAGGGGGACAAACACTCAGCTATTGGCTGAGCTGTTTATGGTTAGTGACCTCTAGAGAAGGGGGACTACTTGTTTGTTCCAGACAGTTTGGCTCCTTCTGAGCTAATTGTCCTTGACCTAAAGCGAAGGAGGGAGCAAGTATCCTTCTGATACCCATTCCACCTGGGTGACCTTGCCCAGGAGGGGAGTAGGGAGTTTACATTAGCCTTTTCATTTCCAAATGAAGTTACATTAACCTCTTCATTCCCAAATGGAGTTACATTAACCTTTTCAGCAGC
>CAUYQV010106333.1:0-12583 GCA_963574575.1 Galagoides demidoff
AAAATCAAATACTGGGCCGGGCGTTGTGGTGGGTGCCTGTGGTCCCAGCCACTTGGGAGGTTGAGGCAGGAGACTCGCTTGAACCCAGGAGTTGGAGGTTGCTATGAGCTGTGATGCCATGGCACTCTACCCAGGGGGATAGCTTGAGGCTCTGGCTCAAAAAAAAAAAAAAATCAAATACTGATAAGCATTCAGAAGACCTAATAGGTTACCTGATTGGAAAACATATGGCTCAAAAACATTAACAAATTAGTTCTCTGTAGAAACTAAAACTCATCATTCTTTTTTTTTTTTTTTTTTTTTTTTTTTTTAGACGGAGCCTCAAGCTATCCCCCTGAGTAGAGTGCCATGGCATCACAGCTCATAGCAACCTCCAACTCCTGGGCTCAAGCGAGTCTCCTGCCTCTGCCTCCCAAGTAGCTGGGACCACAGGCGCCCGCCACAACGCCCGGCCATTTTTTGGTTGCAGTGATCATTGTTGTTTGGTGGGCCCGGGCTGGGGATTCGAACCCACCACCTTAGGTGTACGTGGCTGGTGCCTTAGCCGACTGAGCCACAGGCGCCGAGCCAGTTTTTCCATTTTTAATAAAGGCAGGGTCTCACTCTTCCTCAGGGTGGTCTAGAAGTCCTGAACTCAAGGGATCTTCCTGCCTCAGCCTCCCAGAGTGCTAGGATTACAATTATAAGCCACCACTCCCAGCCATCAATAGCTAATTTATTATGTAATATAATATTTATTTTCTGTTTTTCACAGAAGATAAACTTTGAATGTTGTTTATAGTCATATCAACAGAACTTAAAATAGTAACTGGGAAAGAGTGGAGAAAATAAATCTTTGCTAAATAAAGGAATGTCCAGGAAATACGAGGATGCGGATACAATACAAGGATTGTAAATAGACACTAACTCAGACTTCTGTTTCATATACAAAGTAAATAGATGGCCTGAAATTAGGACAATATGCAGAGTAGATACTACTAAAGACACTCATGATAAAAGTAAGTAAATTTATGAATAGAAATATTTTCTAATTTTTCAATAAACCATTGCCTGAGCTAGCTCTACCATAGGAATCCATTATGGATGGAATTAAATGAAAGTAGGAAAACAGGGGTTTAATGGTTATCACTGAAGTTTAATTCTATTTTAGGACATTGTTTTTGTTTATGTAATGAATTGAAGTTGCATTTCACCAGATTATTTTTCTACATCTGTTAAATTGATTATGTGATTTTTATCTTTCTATTATGCATAAAATGCCTTTTTTTTTAATTTTTAAAGTGTCTTTAGTACTTACCAATGTTGTGCAGGTGATTCAGCAATAACATTGTTAACGTGTGTTCTAGAAAATGACTGTATCTGCCTCTCTGGGTTGTGCTCTAACTTGTTTCTCAAAGTATTGTTCACATTTGCCCTCCTAAGAAATTAGAAGAGCAGTTTATATACCTAATAAAAGTAAAATGGAATGCTACAGTTCTTTTTTTTTTATACAATGGATCACTAAAACGTGTGAACTACTGCTACATGTGTAAAAGTGGCAAAATTGCACATAATATTAAGCAAATCAAGAGAATTGCTGGGTAATGCACGAGTATACTATGAACCATTCTTTTAATTTTTAAAGTTTTTGATATGTGCATTAAGCAATTAGACAGTAAAATTATAAAGGGATGCAATAGAATTACTAAAATATTTCTGATAGTGTTTGTATTTGGAGAGATGGAGAAGGTAATACCCTGGGGGCAGGGCAGAGGGGTCAAGGCTTATACTTATAATCTGCTATTTCTTAAACTAGGCCTAGGATGGTAATTTTATTATATCTTTGAACTATTTCTATACACGCACACACACATATACACATGTATGTACTTTGCTAAATTACCAATCTATATCCTAATTTTAAAAGTTTAATGAAAGTATGAACATATAGCAACTATAAATAGCAAAATTTTATTTTTATTAGAAAAAAAAACTGTTGGCTTGGCACCTGTGGCTCAATCGGCTGGGGCGCCAGCCACGTACACCTAGGGTGGCCGGTTCGAGTCCCTAGCCCGGGCCCGCCAAACAACAATGATGGCTGCAGCCAAAGAATGGCCAGGCTTTGTGGCGGCCGCCTGTGGTCCCAGCTACTTGGGAGGCAGAGGCAGGAGACTCACTTGAGCCCAGGAGTTGGAGGTTGCTATGAGCTGTGATGCCATGGCACTCTACCCGGGGGGATGGCTTGAGGCTCCGTCTCAAAAAAAAAAAAAAAAAATTTTTTTTTGTAGAGATGGGGTTTTGCTATGTTGCCCAGGCTGGTCTTGAACTCTTGGCCTCAAGCAGTCTTCTTGCCTCTGCCTCCCAAAGTGCTGGGATTACAGGCATGAGCCACTGCACCTGGCCAAGATCCTTAAATTTAAATGATCCTTAAAACTTAACAAGAAGTGTCATTTTCTTTCTCTCACTTACAGAGGCCCTCCTAAAACTCTTAAAATGTAATCTACCTCTGGCAGCCTTTCTTAATTCACTTATGTTTGCATTGGAACCTACCAGCCTAGCTGTTACTCTTATCTGTATAAGAAGTTAAAATAGCTAGATACAGCATAGCCTAGGTACCTCAAAATAATAATCTGTTAAGTTTGAGGTTGCCATCTTTCACATTCAGTGTGTTTAAAAAACCTTGGTGACCTGACTGTTATGTCAACGGATATGTAATTTTCATTATTTTTAAAATGCAAATGGACAGCTAATTCAGACATCATACATAAGTTGTTTTGCATTACCACTGCTCTACAGTACAGAGGGATGAACTAGAAGTGCAAAAACCTGGCTTCTAGCATTCCTCTGCTTCTCAGTAACAGAGCCAGATTAAATTACTTAATCTTTTTGAGCCTTAGGTATCCTCATCCACAAAAATCAGGTGTGATAAATTATCTTTTTGCATAGAATTTTTGTGAAGGTTAAGTGAGATAATGCATGTGAAAATACGTTGTTGAATTGTAAAAGTGAACTTTTTAAAAAAATATTTAAAATCTTTTTAAATATCCTAGAGGACAATAATACTCGAGTTTTGTTTGAACGAGTTTTAACATCTGGAAGCCTTCCCCCTGAGAAATCTGGGTAAGCCATTGTGAAAACTTGTTGTTCTGAAGGCTGCTTTAATAGATCTATGGGGTAAATGTTTGCGTGGGTATGAGTTTCAGGAGAAATTTCCTCTTTCAAGGCTTATTTTACCTACCTGCATTTATTTTTAAATTTTCTGAACAGTGATTAGAATTGTCTTGAGGTGCCTTAGCAATTAATTATTAAATATTTTAATATATGTGGTATCATTTTAGTTTAATATATCCCTAGAAATTGATATGAACATGTTAAGATAGTTCTAAAATTTTTACCTCCCTACTTGAAAGCAGACTTACATTATTTTAAAGTTTGTTGTACATATCATGTCCCTCATTTATGGTGTTTGCTGTTGTCAGTTTTACCCAATAGAAGAACAACATGGGGCTCGGGGCCTGGGGCTCGGGGCCTGTGGCTCAAGTGGCTAAGGCCCAGCCACATACACCTAAGGTGGTGGGTTTGAATCCAGCCTGGGCCCGCCAAACAACAATGACGGCTGCAACCAAAAAAAAAAGTAGCCGGGTGTTGTGGCGGGCACCTGTGGTCCCAGCTACTTGGGAGGCTGAGGCAGGAGACTCGCTTGAGCCCAGGAGTTAGAGGTTGCTGTGAGCAGTGATGCCATGGCACTCTACCCAGGGGGACAGCTTGAGGCTCCTGTCTCAAAAAAAAAAACAAAAAACAACATGGTATAGTGGTACTATGGAAATAGTAAGGTTTTGGAGTCTTGGGTTCAATTTCCTGCTGAGCCAACTAGACAATGGGCAAATATAACCGTACCAGTTCTCACTTTCTTATTAAGTAAAAATAATGTCTACCAGTGTAGGATTTTTATGATAGTCTCCTACCTGATATATCAGTGGTACTCAATATACTACTTTAGTACAAAGGTGTTTAAGGAGTCTGAACATTAATTTGGGTTAAAACAGTAATGAGGCACTAGTTTGTCCCCAGTGACCCACATTAGGGGAAACTGTAGTAATTAGATTTTGGAGTATATTTTTGTTCATACATTAGATGAAGAATATATTCTACATTATAATTCATGCAACTGAACAAAATAATGAAACCACATTATTTAGGAGAAATTAGAATCTCTTTAGGTTCCTATTCCAACTCTTACATCTTGAGTTTACCTTAAGGTAAGTATCTCTCTTGTTGACCATGAAGAATAGGAAGGCATACTAAATAAGTAAAAACTCGAAAAAAGGCTTAAATACTGAAGCATTTAGGGTAAAATGTTATATCTATAATTTACTTCAAAATTCTTAAGCAAAAAATAAGATAAAGCAAATACGGCTAACTGTTAACATGCTAGATATTGGTGTATAGGTATTATAGTATTCTAATTTTCTGTAGTTCAGAAATTTTTATAATAAAAAAGAGCTTTTTAAAAGTTAGGGGGAAATGGAGAACTTAAGGCTTTGTTGTAAATGAACTATGTCCCAGATCCAGAATAATTAAGTATTGATTATATTTATTTTTACAGAGAAATCTGGGCCCGATTTCTAGCTTTCGAGAGTAATATTGGTGATCTAGCTAGTATACTCAAAGTAGAGAAAAGACGGTTTACAGCATTCAAAGAAGAGTATGAAGGCAAAGAAACGGCTTTACTGGTAGATAGATACAAGTTTATGGATTTATATCCTTGCTCTGCGAGTGAACTAAAAGCGCTTGGCTATAAGGTATGTATTTAGGATCTAGATGTGTCAAGTGTCCTTACTTTTCCAGTGTTTTAGAAGAGATCATGGATAACCTTCACTATAAAGTAAATTCTGAAATATAAATTAATCTAGTTTTAAAACAGATTTGCAGAAAACCGGAAAAAAGTTCCTTGGATTTGTGAAACATTGTCAAAAGTAGCTGAACAAAATGAGAATTGATATGAAATTTTAAAAACATTTTCATTCTGTCCCTGAAATTGTCAGTGCCTTATAGAAGGGGAGGGAACAAAAAGAAAATCTAAGTATCATCTTAGGTATTACTTCATTTCTAATAGCACTTATCAAATTAATGAGCTTGTTTTGATAGATCTTAAACCAGAGGTAGTTCCTAATGCATATTTTGTGAGATACAATGAAGAAACATTACAGCATGTTAAATCCTTAAAGTTCCATAAGGGATCTGTATCCTTACAACAGCCCTCCTGCAGTGCCCCTTCAGGGGATTAGGTTACCTCCAAATAAAACTCTTCTGGGAGAATAAACATCTGATACCTGAATCTGTACACACTAGGTGGAGAGATTCATGTTTATACAGCCCTATAAATAGCCCTTGCTGAGAAAATCCAACGCTCTATCATTCCTTTTTTTTTTTTTTTTGAGACAGAGTACTTTGTAGCCCTCAGTAGAGTGCTGTGACATCATAACTCAACAGCAACCTCAAGCTCTTGGGCTCAAGTGATTCTCCTGCCTCAGCCTCCCAAGTAGCTGGGACTACAGGAGCCTGCCACAATGCCCAGCTATTTTTAGAGCTGGGGAGGGGATCTTGCTCTTATTCAGATTGGTCTCGAACCTGTGAGGTCAGGCAATCCACCTGCCTTGACCTCCTAGACTGCTGAGGTCTATCATTTCTTAATCGTCTGTGTTTTGAGAACTGAGACAAAGATGGAAAACAAAAGGGATGCTATATGCACAAAAATCTTTGGTTGGTCTGTTAAGTCAACCAGCATTAGATGTTCCTGACCATCATTCTTTTCCCCATTGTCCTCTTTTGGCCTGGATCTTATTCTGTGTCTGAACCAGATTAACAAATTTGAGAAAAACTACCCACAATTGGGCTTCAGACATTTTGGCTAGAGGAAGCCCCAGTTCTGTGCCTGTCCCACATTCCTATTCTGAATTCCAAAGGTTGAGCAGTTCCTGCTTCTAGTTTACTTCTTGATGAAGAGCCAAAGACATTTAAGTTCTCACCAACCTCGCAATAGGTTCCTAGAAACTGTGACTTGAAGGGAAAATGATATGTTTCTTCATTCAAAGAGAAAACAATTGGTTTAGTTAAAATGACATTTCCCAACAACCTCTCAGCAATGTTAAGTGAGGACTTACTTTGTGGAATTGTTAGCTGTTATTACAAAAAGGCTATTTCAGCTTTTCCAAGATAAAATTAAGGAAGCTAATGAAAATAATCTTACTGTTTCTGAGTAGAACTACTTCTTGAATATGAATTTTCCATCTTTTATTTCTTTTTTCTACTCTTTTAGTTTTTTGAGAATTAATGTGCTTCTGTGGTATATATGCACATTCAAGTGAGAGAGACTATTCCCAATGTGCCTACTCATTTAGATGTGCTTAAATAATACTAGATGTCACCAACTGCATTTGAACAAATTTTGAGAAAGTGAAACGCTTTTTATCTAGAATAGGGCCTCTGTTGGTAGGTGATGTATTGCAACCTTTGATGTCTCTTAGAGGGTTGTTCTCAGCCCTGCCAGGGCACTGCTAGCATACTGAAAAGAACCGTGGGGATGGGTTTGAGGTCAGAGAGGCCTGGGCTCCCAGTCCTCCTCTCTATATTCTTATTAGCTATATGGCCAGGGAAATATCAGAACCTTTCTGAGTTTCAGTCCTTTCTATAAAATGGGTATGTGGATTGGGAGATGTACTGCTTAAAAAAAAAAAATGTTTTTGAGGTTGTTACTATTTGTCTCATCAGGGAAGGAATAAATAGCTGAATTTTGAATTGTTCTCCAAATTTCCCTACCATCTCCTTGGTTGGTGCCCAGTCTCATGAGTTTGTCTACAAAAGTCAATGTGACACTGAGTGTAGTGATTCTTGATTGGCACCGTGGTAAGATTATAAAACATAGAGTCTTCAGAGCCAAATAGCTTTCCTTGTTGAGTAAGTCTTTACCATCATTAAAGTTTTTTCTCTCCATTTTCTCTTCTGGTGGTTTTAACAGTTATTTACACTGTATCCTCAAGATTATAGAAATGCACAATTATACCTGTAAGTCCCCTTTTCAGGTTTAGGATTTTTCTGTTCTGCATTTTCAGGATGTCTCCCGTGCTAAGCTAGCCGCTATAATTCCAGACCCAGTTGTAGCTCCTTCTATAGTGCCTGTTTTGAAAGATGAAGTGGATAGAAAACCAGAATACCCTAAACCAGACACTCAGCAGATGATTCCATTTCAGCCACGACATTTAGCACGTAAGCTAAGAATTTAGATCCAGTACTGAGACTTCAGTTTGTTTGTGGATTTAAATCCAAGAGGTGGGGGGTGGGTAACATTCTTTCCATTGCAGGTTAATTATTAGACTTAATGGTCACTAGGGCAAGTGACTTGGCTATAATCTTTGAACCAGATTAAGTAAGAATGTACTAAAAACAAAACCTCAATGATCTAGATTCCAGTAACCCATTTTGGCATAGTTTTCAGAAATGCTTCTATATGCAGATTACCCAAACTGCTGGAAACTCACTTCAGCAACATTATTTGGTATTTTTATACTTAACTTAATGTTTAGTAACTCCCTCTAATCCTTTCTGAACAAGGCCCTTTTGATTACATTGGTTGAATAATTGACTTTAAACAGGATTGTTAAACAAATGATTTATGTAGTTCAGAAATAGTCTTTGACAAAAACTGACTGTAGTTCACCCTTCGGGTTGTCTTATACAAGTCACTCGTCTACTTTTCTGCCTCCCACTGGTCATGGGAGGTTGAGACTGCTTTCATTATCTGACCCACTTGAGTTTGGTCCAGTGGGTAAAGCGTTATTTTAAATGTCCAGAACAAAGCAACATAGACGTACAAATTATTTTAGCTCTTATGTAGAAATTCTTCCATCCCATTTGCTTTATGCTTTTCTCGCTCTCACAGCTCCAGGTTTACACCCTGTCCCTGGTGGAGTGTTCCCAGTGCCTCCTGCAGCTGTTGTTTTAATGAAACTTCTCCCTCCTCCTATCTGTTTCCAGGTTGGTCCACTATTTTCATGGTAGTTACTGGCTTTATGGCTTATAGCAATTACATGCTTTTTCTTTTGTATAATGGGAAATATAAAATATTGCTATTTTAACTTGTTAGATTACTGGGGATTAAAATTTATTCATGTCAAAATAGGGTCCTTTTGTACAAGTGGATGAACTAATGGAAATTTTCCGAAGATGCAAGATACCAAATAGTAAGTAGTGAAAGTTCCATTTTCAGAGTGTAATTTCACATTGTTGTCTCCTAGGCAGGAGAGATTGTTATTCTTTGCCACTGAAATTTCCAAAACCAGACAGCCAACATGCAAAAGTAAAATGAAACCCAGGAGTGATCCAAACCCTCCTTGGATCAAGAGAGAGGATTGTTTATGTTCTAATTCTAGTAACATGTCATAAAAGCTTGTCTTTTCTACTCATGTGAACATGCACTATCAGACTTGGCTTATGAGAATAATTTCATTAGTTTTAACAGCAGTTTTTGTCCTTTCCTTTAGTTATTTAATAATAGTAATTTATTACTATCCTGTGCTTTGCTGATTAAGTATCCAAAGGACAGCATACATTTCCTTTCACAGTAGCATACCTTAAATATCCTCCATCTGTCCGTTTGTGTTTCACATCCATAGCTGTTGAGGAAGCTGTGAGGATCATTACTGGCGGGGCCCCTGAGCTAGCTGTGGAAGGCAATGGCCCGGTAGAAAGCAATGCAGTGCTCACCAAGGCTGTCAAAAGGCCCAATGAAGATTCAGATGATGATGAAGAAAAGGGAGCTGTTGTCCCCCCTGTTCATGACATTTACAGAGCACGGCAACAGAAGCGAATTCGGTGAAGCAAGCTTGAAACCTGACTCTGAAAGAAAACTCTTATCCAGGATTCCCTTTTTTGCCTCTTAAGTCATATGTTTAAAAGAGACAACGCTTTGTTACAAGGTTCTTGGAAACAAAGTTGTCATTGGTGCCTCTATCATACAGTTCTTGAGAAAAAAACCTGTGTGAATTTTAGAATATGGAACAGACCCATACTCTAAGCAAAATTAGGTTTTCAAAAATGTGAGAATACAAATGGCAGAATCACACTTTGTTCCCTCTTCAAGGGTGTGTCGTATGTGCCGCTTGAAGATTGTGAGTTTTCAACAGTTTTATTTTAAAAACTGGATGGCTTATGATTGTAAAGCATTTTATCACATTTTCTGAAAAGCAGTTGTTCTTGGTTTGCTTATGTAGAGTCCTGCCTTATTGTTTGTTTTTATTTATGGCAGAATGTATGGAATCTGTTTTGTAGTTTAAAATTTTAAAAGTCCTTTAAAAAATAAAAGGATCTCAAAAACATTGTGCCTCCTTCTGCTTCTTTGATTTAGATTTTAATTACTTATTTAAAAAAGAGAGAAAGAAGGGATTGTTGCCCAGCTGCAGTACAGTGGACTAAAGCAATGCTCCTGCCTCAACCTCCTGAGTAGCCTAACTTTTTTTTCTTTTTTTGTAGAACTGGAGTCTTGCTGCTCAGGCTGGTCTTGAACTCCTGGCCTCAAGCTATCCTCCTGCATTGGCCTTCAAAGTGCTGAGATTACAGGCATAAGCCACCACATTCATACTTATGAATAAGTTATTCAGCCAATAGTATAAAAGTAAATGTCAAAAATACAAGAAAGGCCATATTGAATTTAATTACTATATGTATACTTAACCACGTGTTCTTAATTTCTTTTGGAACTAAATGAAAACTTTTCTTTATATATCAGATTAAGGCGGTGCCTGTGGCTCAAAGAAGAAGGGCGCCGGCCCCATATGCCAGAGGTGGCAGGTTCAAACCCAGCCCCGGGCCAAAAACTACAAAAATAAATAAATAATACATATGATTAGCTTACATTGTTTTTGTTACGTAGAGTCCAAGTGGTAATTGTTCCCCTCACCTGGGTGTCCATATACATTGTGCCTGTTAGGTGAGAGCACAACAATCCCCCTTGTTCCTCCCATCTCCCTTTCCTCTCCCTCGCTTGAGTTTAATTGTATTTTTCTCTTATGTTGAGTACATGTTTGTTTATCTACTGGTTTCATATTAATATTGAGTACACTGGATTCTTACTTTTCCGTTCTTGTGGTACTGAAAACATTTTTAAGAGGCAAATTAAACATATCAGAAATCTTCAAATATGAATACATTTCCCAAGAGTAAACCTGAGGCAGATTTTGGTCTTTTGTCTCTCTTAAAAGCAACATGACTTTGGAAATTCCTTTAACTACCCACTCACTGTCTTGTTCTCACATAGTTGCAGATTGAGTATACTTTATCTGAAATGCTTGGGACCAGTATTGTTTTGGCATATTTGCATTATACTTACCAGTCCAACATCCCTAACTCAGAAGTTCAAAATCTGAAAAGCCACAATGAGCATTTCCCTTGTGTATCACCATGTCACTGCCCAAAATATTTCGGGTTTTAGAGCATTTTCAGATTAAGGATATGCATCCTGAACATTTTGAAAGATGCTTAGTGCTCAAGAACATTTTTTTATGAGCTAAATATAGATAGCATTAAAGAAAATCATACATAACTGAATTATAATTAGAGTAAAAACTAAACTCGTCATAAAAATTAAGTCCAAAGCCAGGCATAGTGTCTCACTCCTATAATCCTAACACCCAGAGAGGCCAAGGCAGGTAGATTGCCTGAGCTCACGGGTTGGAGACCAGCCTGAGCCATAGCGAGACCCTGTCTCTAAAAATAACCGGGCATTGTGGTAGGCACCTGTAGTCCCAAACACTTGAGAGGCGGAGGCAAGAGAATCACTTGAGCCCAAAAGCTTGAGGTTGCTGTGAGCTATGATGTCACAGCACTCTACCAAGGGTGACAAAATAAGACTGCTTAAAAAAGAAAAGAAAAGAGGTGGGTGGGGAGAAAATTAAGTCCAAAGAACTAGGTTTTACCTTTGGCAACAACATTACCTCCTATTAACTCATTACTAGTCAAAAGTTAAATATCAGGAAGAAAACAAAACAAAACAAACAACAAAACAAGAAAAGGAAAAGTACTGTGGTTATAAAACTGTCTTACATATTAGAAACTATTTTATATTATTATTTGAGACAACCCACTCTGATGCCCTGGTCATAGCTCACAACCTCAAACTCCTGGGTTCAAGTAGTTCTCCTGCCTCAGCCTCCCAAATAGCTGGGACTACAGGCTACCACAACATTCAGCCAGTTTTCCTATTTTTAGTAGAGACTGGGTGAGGGGAGGGCCTCACTCTTGCTCAGGCTGGTCGACTGAGCTCAAGCAATCCTCCCATCTCGGCCGCCCAGGTGTGAGCCACCACCCTAGCCTTGGAAACAATTTAGAATGTGAATTCACATGTTATTAAATAATCTTACAATTAAAAACCAACTTCAAATTTCCCATAACACTTGTTTATAATGCAACAAAGGTAATCTTGAGTCATTTTCTCACATAAATTTATATGTAGCAAGGTTTATAGAAATTGCTCACATGCACATTTAGTTTCTAGTACTTTCCCATTAAAGCTAAAAGTGTCTCAAAACAGAGTTAACTACTTCTCTGATTTTGTTATCATCCCAAGTATTATTTACGAGCTGTGTTTTTTTATTTTATTTCACAATTATCAACAAAACAATTTTATTTATTTTTTGCAACAGTCTCATTCTGTTGTCCTGGCTAGAATGTAGTGGTATCATAGCTCACTGCAACCTCAAACTGAATGGAACCTCCTCAGGACTAGATGGGACTACAGGCACACAGCACCAGCCTGGCTAACTTTTCTATCTTTTGTAGACAGGAGTCTTGCTCTTGCTTAGGCTGATCTCAAACTCCGGGCCTCCATCAATTCTTCCACCTTGGCCTCCCAAAGTGCTAGGATTTACAGGTATGAACTGCCAGGCCAGCCCAGCCAAAAAACAATCTTAAAAGGCACACGTGGTACCATATGGTGCAGACTTTAAAATACAGAGGTGTAGACCAGTGGTTCTCAACCTGTGGGTCACAACCCACAGGAACTGTATTAAAGGGCCACAGCATTAGGAAGGTTGAGACTGGTGTAGACTTTTCTAAAGTATTTTGGTGATTAATGTTTTGAATAAGATAAAATAGTATGAAATACCTGTAAGTAGTCTATAATAATAGATGGCTAAACAAAAACACATGAATATGCATGAAAAATGATGTTAACATCATAATGAAAACATTTTATATATACACATACACCTGGTAAAAAGTGCCACTAATCACTGTTAAGACCATTATGTATATCATAATAGTTTCTACAGCACTTATTTCCAAGATATTCCTCTCTTAGAAATGATCTGTTCGGTTTAGCGCCTGTGGCTCAAGTGGCTAAGGTGCCAGCCATATACACCTGAGGTGGCGGGTTCGAATCTAGCCCGGCCTGCCAAAAACAACAATGACGGCTGCAACCAAAAAATAGCTGGGTGTTGTGGCAGGTGCCTGTGGTCCCAGCTACTTGGGAGGCTGAGGCAGGAGACTCGCTTGAGCCCAGGAGTTGGAGGTTGCTGTGAGCTGTGATGCTATAGCACTCTACCCAGGAGAC
>CAUYQV010106334.1:0-24109 GCA_963574575.1 Galagoides demidoff
GTTGTGGCAGGTGCCTGTGGTCCCAGCTACTTGGGAGGCAGAGGCAGGAGACTCACCTGAGCCCAGGAGTTGGAGGTTGCTGTGAGCTGTGATGCCATGGCACTCTACCCAGGGGAATAGCTTGAGGCTCTGTCTCAAAAATAAATAAATAAAGTTGGGAGGAAGGAATTGGGAATATACTCATGTAGAGTACAGTATTAGTTGAAGGTAGAGTGTCATTAATTAAAGATCAACTAACTTGATCTAATTGACATTTGTAGAATATTCCATTCCCAAACCACAAGACATAAAAGTAGGTTTTTGAGCCATAGCAAATATAGACTAGATATGAATCACAGAAAGATAATAATTGGAAAATTCTTAGATATTTGGAAATTAAACAATGCACTTCTAAAAAACTCATGGGAAGGAAGTCACAAAGGAAATTAGGAAATTGAGTAGAACTTCATAGTTGACTATCTCCTTACATGGAACTCATTTTCATAGACTGGACATACACTACATGGACAGATTAGTACAGTAGGTCTAGTTCTTGATGTTGACCACCTCTGAATATTGACCAGTTTGTTACAGTCCTTAGGTGGTCCATTTACAGAAGTTCTGCTATATTTAAAGTTAAATGAAAATGAAAATATTGGTGGCATACCATCAGAGTTGTAGGAGAATGATTAACTTACGAAGGCTGCCTCATTATTCAGGCCCCCTGTGTCAGTTTCTTGATCATTTCTGGGTACTTCTTTGTTGTGTCAGACCCAAGTAATAGGCCAAAATAAATAGAAAAGTGAAAAATCCAGACATGCTTAGTTGATATCTACAAAAAAAGGAGACACAAATGAGGAAGGTGTTGAATTTTCTGAAACAGAGGAAGACAGTGAGAAAGTGATTTGGGGGAACCAGCTACAGAGAATATAAGGGAGCTTGATGGTGAGAAGGGGCTCTGAACTCCAAAATGTATTTCAAAGAGTTTGCTGTGCATTAAAGATATACTCCAAGTTCAGTATTTTTTTTATTTCAAAATATTAAAGGGGTACAAATGGTATATCCATCACCAGAATAGCATTCCTGCACCCACAAGTTACATACATATCCAGAGACTAAGCACGATTTAAATTCTATTTGATTGTATTTTTCTGCAATACAGTTGTTTCTCTGAATGTGACTCTAAGAACTTACTCTTACTTTACCCTGGCTAGGTGGAGTGATTTATATCTATAATCCCAGCACTCTGGGGCCAAGGTGAGTGAATCACTTAAGCTCAGGAGTTTGAGACCAGCCTGAGCAAGAGTAGGACCCCTCTCTACTAAAAATACAAAAACCTGCAGGATGTTGTGTGAGGCTCCTATAATCCCAGCTACTCGGGAAGCTGAGGCAAGAGGATTGTTTGAGCCCAACCAAGAGTTTGAGGTTTCTGGGAGCTGTTGAGTCACTGGACTCTATCCTGGTGACAGAGTGAGACTCTGTCTCAAAAACAAAAACAAAAACAAAAAAAAACTTCTTCATTCATCCTTTCCCTTTCTTCATTCTTTTCTTTTCTTTTTTGAGACAGAGCCTTAAACTGTTACCCCGGGTAGAGTGCCATGGCATCACAGCTCACAGCAACCTCCAACTCCTGGGCTCAAGTGATTCTCCTGCCTCTGCCTCCCAAGTAGCTGGGACTACAGGCGCCCACTACAACACCTGCTTATTTTTTGGTTGCAGCCGTCATTGTTGTTTGGCAGCCCAAGGCTGGATTCGAACCCACCAGCTCAAGTGTATGTAGCTGGTGCCTTAGCCACTTGAGCCACAGGCACCAAGCCTCTTCATTCTTTTCACAGAAGAGTAGTTCCTTTTACTTTTCCTTAGCCTGTTGAATTTGTTTTTTTTTTGTTTGCTTATTTTTATTTATTTATTTATATTTGCAGTTTTTGCTGGGGCCAGGATTGAACCGGCCACCTCTGGTATATGGGGCCGGTGCCCTACTCCTTTGAGCCACAGGGGCCGCCCTGTTTGTTTATTTTTTATAATTTATGTTCTTCCTGAATGCCTTTCTGGAAATTCATTTTAGTCTGCTTTCTTTTATAAGGAAAGGCCTTTGTAGGATGAAGTCTCATACACTCTTCTTCCCAGGAAAAGTCAAATCCCACATACACTGTAGGAATGGTCCCTGATCTCACACATCATTTAAGAATATATAACCCCTCCTTTTTTTTTTCAGCAGGCATCTGGATGTCTTGAGCATTTTGAAGTCCCAAACATTCTCCCCTCCACCCCAGCCAAATGAAGAGAACACAGCCCAAATGAAGCCAGAAATTCAAATCCAGAGCATAAAGACACACAGATATAAAAGACTAGAGTTGAGTCATTTTCCTGCCAGCCTCCAAAAGGTACTAATTCAGAAATTTCTGAGGTCCCTGGAGATCCCTTAGTCTAGCTCTTTCTGAGACTGGTTTATTCTAGATTTTTTTTTTCTTAAATTCTGCATTTTCTTGTATTATTCTAATCAACTCTTTTTTATTTAATATTCTAATCAACTCTTTATGGCTTGATTTAGAATCTGTTTCTGTTGTTTGCAAGCAAAGTAGCATAATGAAGGCAAGTAGCAACACAAAAATGATGCTGTGTGCTGCACCAGATCCTTCTTCTTCTTCTTTTTTTGGCCAGGGCTGGGTTTGAACCCGCCATCTCTGGCATTCAGGGCCGGCACCCTACCCTTTTGAGCCACAGGCGCCACCCACCAGATTCTTCTGAGATAAAGCTGCTTGTGCAGAAGTAGACTGTGAGATGACTCAAGGCTAGTACAGGTTTCTTTAGTTATTCTGTTGTAGAACCTCTGAGTATTACAGGGAGCAATATGCTGGAACATCATTTGTCTCTCACTTGGTACAAAACCATTATTTATTAGGTCCATATTTGTTCTTTTCTTATTTATCTGTGTAAATAAAAGTAGAAGTACTTGCTTTTTTGCATCCTCACTTCGAGATGACAAAGAAAAGAAGTAACAATGGGCACACCAAAGAGAGGTGTGGTCACATGCAGCCAACTCCCTGCACCCTGATGCTGCCAGAAACCACAGCTATTAAGAAGTTTGTCCTTGGGGTGGCGCCTGTGGGTCAAAGGAGTAGGGTGCTGGTTCAAACCCAGCCCCGGGCCAAAAACGAAAAAAAAAAAAAAGAAGTTCGCCCTTTTGGACACAGTGGAGGCTGCCGCTGTCAGGGACTTTCTGAAGTGACTGTCTTCAATGCCTTTGTGCTTCCCAAGCTCTACGCAAAGCCACATTACTGTGTGATTGGGCAGTCAAGAAGTGTTCTTGGGAAGCCAGCAAGAACCGAACACCTCCACCCAGATTTACACTTGTGGATGCTGCCCCATGATCCCACCAAAGCCCGTGTAAGAAATTGAGTCCTTCGAGACTGAAGAAAAATTATCCTCTGGAAAAATAAGATGGAAATTATACTTAAAAAAAAACAAAAAAAACAAATAGTGGTACTTGACACCTGTACGAAACCATTTGGATCATACAAGTCAATAGCATCCTTCAGTTATAAGTGGACATTCAGGCTCAGCGCCTGTGGCTCAATCAGCTAAGGCGCCAGCCACGTACAACTAAGGTGATGGGTTAGAATCCCCAGCCCGGGCCTGCCAAACAACAATGAGGGCTGCAACCAAAAAATGGCTGGGTGTTGTGGCGGGCGCCTGTGGTCCCAGCTACTTGGGAGGCGGAGGCAGGAGACTCTCTTGAGCCCAGGAGTTGGAGGTTGCTATGAGCTGTGATGCCATAGCACTCTACCCAGGGGGATAGCTTGAGGCTCCGTCTCAAAAAAATATATATATATCTGTGCTGTAGATAGGTTTTTCATTAGTTACGTAAATTTAAAGGAGTTATTGGAATGGCAACCCTATTGCCTAGTTAATGAAGAGGACAGAGAACATCTAGCCCCATAGGAACCATAGAAAGAAGCTCACATACCTAAAGGACGAGGTCACAGTTATGAATAGATGTCAAATGACCAGAATTTCGGTCTTCTAGGACAGCAATCCTCAACCTTTTTGGCACCATGGACTGGTTTCATGAAAGACAATTTTTCCACAGACCAGGAGGTATGGTCGGGGGAAGGTTTTGATACGAACCTGCAAGCAATTGATTAATTATGGTCTCTGTGCAGTCATACCTCTCTGCTAGTGATAATCTGTGCTTGCAGCCACTCTCTAGCATCACTGTCTCGGCTCCACCTCAGGTCATCAGGTATTAGATTCTCACATGGAGCGTGCAACCTAGATCCCTCACACGTCAGTTTACACTAGGGTTCCTGCTCCTGTGAGAATCTAATGCCGCTGCTGATCTGACAGGAGGCAGATCTCAGGCTATCATGTAAGTGATGGGGAGTGGTGGGAGATACAGATGACCAGACTAGTACTGGTCTGTGGCCTGGGTGTTGGGGACCACAGTTTTAGAAAAGAAAGGGCTTTGCTCCCTAAATTGCCATTTCATTTCAAAACTCACCAGCAATCAGGTTAGTGCACCAAAACCATTTCAGGGAATTGGACATCATTTAAAGCAGTGATTTTCAACTGGTTGCCATGGCACACTGGTGAACCATGAGAGGATCTTAAGTGTGCCACAAAAATTTTAAAGATCATTAAATTATTTTCAAAAGTTCAAAGTACATTCTTTTTTTTTTAACTCTTTTTGTTAATCCAAGTCATTTATGTATGCCACAAAAATTTACCTATAAGTTTGAGTGTGCTGTGAGATAAAAAAAAGGTTAGGAACACTGGTTTAAGGTCTAACTGGTGGTGGCATGAAGATCTGTCAGTGGAAGAGTCACAGCTACAGGAAGTGCAAAGGCAAAAACAAAGTTAACAAAAGACTAAGACTTCATTGTCAACAAACTCAATACATCCAAAACTTTTCACAGATTAGTTATGTAAATAAGCAGGTCACTGGCTCTTCCTCTATTCTATGGCCACACTGTGACCTAACCGTGACCTAGGAAACAGAGAAGGCATCAGTTTCAGAGTCTACAGATCCCACTTAGTTGTCGGCCTTAGTTCTACAAGAGACCCCACCTTCCTCACAATATGGACAGATCTGATTAAAAGAACTCTCAAGTTCCTGTCCACTCTAAAATGTTCTGAGAAAAATTCTGGCTAGTGTTACAAGGTACCAAAATTTTTTAGAAATCACCCATTTAGGTTATAATTTTGAGAAATATTAAAAACACTAACTTCTCAACTGGATGAAAAATTAACCTAAGGTGTAACACCTCCTTTCAAAGCATATTTAATGGAAAAGTATAACATGTAAGTAATTAGCACATGTGCTTTATGAATCATTTGGTACATTTTGTCTTCCAAAGAAAAAAGAAACCTAGTGATTAATATCTGAAATGTCATCATTAATGACATTACAATGTCTGAAAATGATATGCGACAACACTTTGTTTTTCTGAATCTTACTTAGGAAAGTAAATGCACTTGAGAAGCAAGCAAAGACCTTGAAATGAGTTAGAACTAGAAATAATAACCTCAACGCTTGGAACTAGTCGATTGAATCAGTGCCGGAAAGGCCATATTTGGTTAAGAGCAAATAATCCAATCAACACAGCTAACCAACCAACCAACCAACCAAACAAACAAACAAAAAAAAAAAAAAACAGCCCATAAAAATAAAAATATGTAAAAAATTTTTATTTGGGGTCATTTGATTTTGAATTAAGACTGAGAGAATGCTCATCTCCTACACACTGGCATGAGTCTTTCCTCCATCCCTCAGTTCTCCACTAAATATCATCACAAAAAGAGAGGCCTCCCCCAGTCACCCAGCACTCAGAACCCCCATCTCACATGTCTTATACCACCTTGCAGTTTATGTCAACGTATGTCAACTCCTGACATTTTTGCCACACAGGTTGTTTACTGTTCCTCTCCCCTAAGACATAAGACAGGAGCCTTTGTTTTACCCTCTATTATGACCCAGAAGAGCAGTTGGATTTAGTCAGCTCTCAACAAATATTTAAATAAATGAATATGTGAATGGAAATAAAAGTCATTTCTGTTATTTTAGACTATAAAACAGCTCAGGTCTTCAGATTGATGTATGCAAATATGGAATTACAGAGCATAATTCTGAATTTCATTTTCCATCAATGTCTGATTATCTACTGATTAAATTTGACAAGCTACAAAGAGAGAAAAATCATTATTAGATCCTAACCTATCATCTAAAAACCTAAATGCAACTGAACATATATTTTATTTTACACGATCATTTTTAAAGAGAAAAATACGTAGGCAAAATCTCATGGCAAAAAATCTTCAGTAACTTTTGCTCTATATCTGAACATAGCCCCATAAATACATAGTTACACTTAGGCCTATAAATGTAAACTATAAACATATACTTAGCTATAACATTTCATCAGTACATAGATTATTTTCAATCTAATCAAGAATTACAGTTTCAAATTCACTAGAATTTTTGCTTTCTTTCATAGGTACACCCTGTGTCTTTGGGCGTGTACATACATATTTTTATACACACACACATGCATAAACACATACACTGTCCCCCTAAGGAAGGGAACTAAGCATATTCTCCATATGCCAGTATTAATTCTTAAAATAACAAGGATAATATCATCCCCATCCCCATCTTAGGTATGCAAGATCATATGGTTATTATGCGGTTACTATTGAATAACAATAGAACCAACTGAGTCTAAGGTGCACCTATACCCAATGTTGAGCTGTTATTTGCATAGATAAGCAGTTAGACTTTTTCAGAAAAACTTTATTGATGTATAGGAGGCATATAAAAAGTGTACATATCACAAGTTATACAGCTAGATGAATTTGCTCAAATTGAACATACCCACATAAACAACCCATAGCTTAAGAGTGAGAATATCACCAGCACCCAAAATCCTCTTGTGCTCCTTCCAGACACTATCCCCCTCCCAAAAGTAATTACTATGCTGACTCCTACCATCAAAGATTTGCTGCTTGGTTTTACACAATATATAACTAGAATCATCTGTTACCTTGATGAGCTCCACCCATATTGTATTAACCATAGTTCAATTTCATTTGTTATTATTGGTATATAGCATTCCATCGTGTGACCATGTCACAGTACTTAAATATTCTAACACTGATGCAAATTTGAGAAGTTTCCAGGTTGTTATTATAAATATTGTGCTATGAACACCCTGTACATGTCTCTCAAAGATGTTTTATAATTTTCAGTATAGAAGTTTGTCCGTTAGGCTCAATGCCTGTAACTCAGTGGCTAGGGTGCCACCCACATACACCGGAGCTGGCGGGTTCTAACCCAGCCCAGGCTTGCCAAACAACAATGACAACTACAACCAAAAATAGCCAGGTGTTGTAATGGGCACCTGTGGTCCCAGCTACTTGGGAGGCTGAGGCAAGAAAATCACTTAAGCCCAACAGTTTGAGGTTGCTGTGAGCTGTGACACTACAGCACTCTTCCGAGGATGACATAGTGAGACTCTGTTAACCAGTTTGTTGTATTTCAAATTGTATATAAAACCAACACATTGTATCCCATACATGCATTAATATACACAGCTTGATTTAATAAAAAACAATGCAAAAAAATTAATGAAAAATTTAAAAAAAGGTGAAGTCAATTTAAACAAAAAGAAGTTTGTTAGATTTATTCCTAGGTATTTGTTATAGATGCTACTATTAGTTAAATCTTTAATTTTTTTATAATTGGTAGAAACAGGATCAATTTTTAATATAAATTTTATATCAACTGATTTTTTAATATTGACTTTATGCCCAGTGACCTTGCTAACTTGCTTATTAATTTTAATAGTTTGTAAATTCTTTTTAATTTTCTGGGTTCATAATGTTGCCCCCAAATAATAGCAATTTTATTTCTTCCTTTCTATTTATTAGTTTTTTCTTAACTAATTTTACTGGATAGGACTTCCAAGACAATGCTTAATAAAAGTGGTCATGGTAGACATCTTTGTCTTGTTCCCAATTTCAGGGTGAAATTTCCAATATTCCATTATTAAATATAATAACAGCTTTAATTTTTGGCAAACATTATTTGTAAAGCTAAGGCAACTGCCTTATAATTTTAGTAAACCAATAGTTTTTAAGTCATAAATAAGTGTTATATTTTGTCAAATGCGTTTTCTGTAGTGTTACTCTTTTAACTGTCCATACAGCAAGAAAGTCTAAACAAAGTCTGTTTCACATAAATAATACACACATTAATGTGATCATCTTAAAAGTAGAGTACAGAGTACATTAACATTTTTTATTAGTCTCCATTAGGGCTTCTTTATTCTTCCCTGAAGTACTCACATAAATGAGTGTGGAAGGATAAAAATCCCCCCAGTGCAAAGAAGCACAAGCTAAACAAAGAGCAGGTGCACCAGGCTGCCGTGTCTGTCTATCCCCTCGTCCATCTTCTGGTCTTGAGACTGTGAAGCCAGTGAGCCACTCAAGCTGAGAGGACAGCTGATGGCTTCCTAAGTGCAGAAATAGAATGGATATACCTAGAGGAAGAAGAGTGGAAGCTGACAGTGACATTTCCAAGTGCTGAGCCAAGCAGCCGGGTTCTGCAGAAACACTGGCTTGTAGTCATTTTCTGTTTTGATGCTGCCACTGTTGCATTTTCACCTCCTTTTTGGAACTTTCTAAGATTTTTCTTTGCATTTCCACAAATTTATCATCAACTTCTCTGTTTATTTCCCCCCTTGGCTCTCTACTATTGCCTTTCAAATGTTAGTCCTTCATTGGTGAATCATTTTCCTGGTCTCTATTATTTAAGCAAGTGCTTTGTTACTTTAGACAATTGTTCTCCAAAGTGAACCCCTGGAGTGTGGTTTAAGAAAAAATCAGAATGTGCCATATAATTATTTTTACTGGGAGAATAATATCTAAAACTGGTCTTTTCACGGGATCCATGCATCCCTCTGCCTAGCAGCATGGGGGTGCTAGGTATCTGGAGCAAACAGCAGGTGCATGCTGCAAGAGAGGCAGAGAGGACAATCCCACGAGTTTCTGTAAATGTCAGCATACCGTGCCTGTGTATATATATTCAGAATAAAGCAGTTCACGTACGCTGGTTAAATGAACATACCAATAATTTACTTAGTTTTAACTAAATTAACAATCAAAAAGTAGACACGTGCCTTACAGATTTCCATTAAAAAAAATGGAACTATGCATAATACTAATAATACAGATAGGCACAAACAAACAAACAAAAAAATCAGAGTAATTCTGCTCCCTAATTTTCCTCAGTCATTATATGATGCTTAAAAAAAATGCCAAGTTAATCAGTTATGAAAAGCCAGCTTAGAAATGGAAATTATGAAAACCACTGCTATTAAATGAATCCTGGCATGTATTTGGCCTTGATATTTTAGAAAGAAATAAATGACTCCATCATAATTAGCAAGAACATTTAAAACTAATCACCTATAATAGAAACATAAAAACCCAGCCAGGTACAGTGGCTCACATCTGTAATCCCAACACTTTAGGAGGCTGAGGCAGAAAGATCACTTGAGCCCAGGAGTTTGAGTTGCAGTGAACTGTGATGATGTCACTGCACTCTGGCCTGAGCACCAGAGTGAGGCCCTTCCTCATAAAACGGAGGCAGTGGGAGGGGGGAGGTGGAAGGGAAGGACTCTACATTTCAGTGATTCTTTTCTTGGTCCAATACTTCTCAACATTTTATGAAACTTAATGATAAATATTTAGAAGCCTCTGTGAGGTTTCATATTTTATAGTAAATGTCAGAAAACCACAAACCATTGGGGAAAACACTTTTCTTCCCATGGTAAAAACAGTTGAAATAATATGTCATAACACCACCAACAACAAAAATACCTACTGAAATGTAATATTTATCAATAAATATCACTGGATGAAAGTATTACTGAAAATTTAAGCACCAAGTACTAGAACAAATATATTGTGGAGGATGGATTCCAGCATAGCTATTTTAAAACAGATACAACTCATGGCATTTCCAGATTCTGTTCCTATCAAAAGATGTTCATATAATTACTCCTTCTATGAGTCACTGAAGATATGCTGAAGATACATTCTTTATTATTGTTAATAAATCATAGCTACGTGTACATTAATGCAGTCATGGGGTACAGTATGCTGGTTTTATATACAATTTGAAATATTTTCACCAAACTGGTTAACATAGCCTTCATGGTGAAGATATATTCTTGACAGTAAATAATTCCTTTACTAATTTTTTTTTTGTACAAAAGATCTTTATTGGTGGGGGAGGAAGGCTGCAGAGCAGCACCAAGGAGGAGAAAAAAAGAGGAGAGGAGAGGAGAAGAGAGGTGGGGGAGGGAAGGGGGGAGGAGAGTGAAGAGGAAGAAAGAGATGAGGAGAGGCGGAGGAGAAGAGCCATTCATTAAATTTTTTAAATTAAAATCTAGATAAGTAAAATCACTGACAGAATAGCTGCTTTGATTTCAATTAAAATAAAAATATATTTTCAAGTTAAGATTATAAAGATAACAAAAGTAAAATGCCTCAGAAGACTGATTAGCTCTGGGTATGAACACTGACCTGAAAGGGACTTGATGGAACTTTCTAGGGTAGTAGACATGTTCTTTATCTTGATCTATGTGTTGATTTTACATGTTCATACACCTGTGAAAATTCATTAAGCTATACCCTTAAAATTGTTGTACTTTACTGCAAACATGCTAAACTTCAGTATAAAATAAATAAAATACAACAAAGAAATTGGAAACAATTTTCACACCCATTTAAACATTTTCCAAGTAAATCTCAATAGGTCTTAAATATATATAGGAATACAACAGTTCCAATTAGTTAGTAAAAGCAGGTGACAATCTGGGGAAATGAAATTTTACTACCTGAATTATATTTTTAAAAAACCTTTGCATAATTGGTTCACAGATTTGAAAGTTTAATTTAGAAAGCAGAATCAATGGTGTATTTTTTCCACTCAGATCTATGCATTGTTTATGAGGTTTACTTTTCAGCTATAACATCCACTAAAATCAAGTATAGTGTCAAAATAAATTAAATCTGAAGAAAATAAAAAGACAAGTTACAAACTGGATAAAAATACAATAGAACCTCCTTGATGATCTTCCTACACTGATCACCTCCTTAAGCTGACCTAATTTTCATAGACTGGACATGTACCATAGGTACGTATCAGTACAGTAGGCCTAGTTGACAACCTCCATATGTTGACCAATTTGTTATAGTTGAGTGGTCAACTCACAGAAGTTCTACTGTATTTGCAAAGCATATCTGATAAAGAACACATATCCAAAATATGAAAAGAACCCTTAAACTTCAAAAATAAAGAAAAAAAAACAATTAAAAACAGGCAATAGATCCAAACAGATACCTCATCAAAGAAGATACACAGATGGCAAACAAGCCTATGTAAAGATAGTCAATATCTCACTAGGAAATTACAAATCAAAACAATGAGATACTACCACAAACCTATTAGAATGACTAAAATCCAAAACTGATAAGACTAAATGCTGCTGAGGATACAGAGCAATATTATTATGATCTGAATCTATATATCTCCCCAAAATTCATATACTGGAATCTTAGACCTCGTGTAGTAGCATTAAAATATTAGGCCTTTAAGAGGTGATAGTCAGGGCTCTGCCCCCAACAAATAGAGCTTAGAACCCTTAGAATAGGGTTTGAGGGAACTAGGTAGGAACTAGGTTGGCCCTCTTTACTTTTAAAGAATAACCCACAAGACCAAAGCCAGGTTTCTATTTCCATGTTGCCACTGTGAAAACCCCTCTGCGGGCTTTCTGCATTTGAATGACTGGGTTCCCTGAAGGAGGAGTCTACCCTGCCTCTCAGAGGACCCTACTCAGAGGCAAACCCTGGGAATATTGCTTAATGCTAGGTGACCTGATGTTTGGAAACAAACGCCACCTACTGTAAGTTTCACTTCTTACCATCATCATCATTAGTATTGGACCCATTCTCCCGTCTCGCCTGATTCTCTCTCACAAGCACATAGTACATGCAATTATCTTTCAGTAATATAATTTTTAAGTTCACTTTTGTTCACTCATTCTTTCATTATTTAATAAATATTTATTGAGTAAATATGACATGCAAGGAGTTATGATGGAAAAATCAAAATGAGTAGCCCTCTATCCAATGAGAAGTAACTGGTTAAACTGACCAAATGAAATCCTTTGGATAATCATTTGGTCAAGATACAATTAGAACTGGGGGCAGCAAACAAATAGAAGCGAGACTTTATCTAACAAATGCAATCAGTTTAACCTTAATTCTTTGTACTTTTAATGAATCCCAAACAATAAAATAAAATAAAGATACAATTAGAAGGACTGAGCATTGCATGGTCATGTCACCTCCCTGCTTACTGTGTCAATCAGATAAAACAGACCTGCTTCCAAACTATTATCTTTTCCTCTTTATTTCAAATATAACAAATTCTCTCTTTTTTAGATCATTTCTTAATCTTATCTTTAAAATATGTATCAGGTTTCCCAAGCCAGCTGCCTGTCAGAGCATTACAGTCATTCCAGCTCCAGCTGAAGAACAGTTTTTAGAAATCTAGGATTAAAGAACTTCTGCGAGGGTGAGCATGACTTTAGTCCCTGGGCAGAAATGACTTCTCCAAACACTGGCCAGCTGTCTCAAAAAAAAAAAAAAAAAAAAAAAAAAGGATGCGTGCATGCCACTGGCCACCAAGTACATTAAGGGAAAAGATATTAAACTGTGCCTGTAAGAGAGGAACCTCAAGCCATCAGCAATATTATCCTTAAAAGAGAGAGCAGTATTCCAGTCCATTTCATAAACAAACAAACAAACAACAACAACAACAAAAAAACTAAAGCAAAAGCCTGGTACCAAATGAGAGGCAGAAAAGAATACCTACTGGTGTCCTAGCTAAGTGTTTGCTATTCTGAACAGAGACAGGTGAGCTGGCCCCTGGTGAGGGAATAGGGAGGGAAGGAATTCAGCTTGGATTGGAAATGCTGCATCTCAGAGCCATCTCAGCCACTTTCCAGCTGGAGGAGCCCAGGGAAGTTTCTGCATGTCACTGGCCTAGGCATCATCATCTGTACAGTGAGAAGTTAAACAAATTATTTTTAAGACTACTCCCACTCTGAACATTCTACAATCCAAAAAAGGTCTGTTGAATAAAAATGAATGAAACACAACCCAATCAGAGTGACTGTCTCTAATAAGAAAGGAAATCTTCTGGGCATGGTAAAAAGTAAGGGAATAAGCACTTAGGAGGGAAAGGAAGATAAACTATAATGTTCAGAGATACTCAATTATGGTGGAAATTATTAATGGAAGGGGAGATAAATGGCCTATAACTTATTAAGCTATTTATAGCTAATATCTGAGAGCCATCTAGAGAAGAAGACTGGATTAAATCCAAAATTTGGTGCTTATGTAAAGATCATTTTATTGTTTGCCAATTATTCATTTATATATCTATGTGTAGAAAGAGCTGATACCTCAACTTTTTATTCAGAATGATAATGCTCGATCATTGCTCTTTGGGGACTCATTACTTAAGTGTGCAAAATTCTACTGGCTTTAACAATAAGACGACATAAAGACATTTGAAATCTAAGTGATCTCTTGACATTTGACTAAAAGTCAAAACAGTGGACAGAAAGACAAATAGAACTCTTCACCCATGAAGGTTGACTATTAGCTTTGTTTCATGATCTGTAAATGAGTTATTAAATGCCTCTATAAAGTTTTATTACTGTTTTAATCCCACTAATAACTGTCCTCGCTCGAAATGTCCTACCATTTGAGGAATATGGCAGCAATGTACTGCATAATTGCTGCCTGACATTAGATTTTTCTCTAAAACTAAGGATATAAAAGGGAAGGCATTAGAGACCCTCTGCAGTGCTGATTCTATCAGAGGAAAAACAAAAGAGCCAGATGTTAGCTGTCTCTCTTTATATGAGCATAACCTGCTTGATTCCACATTTCCATCTTTAGTTCCTGAGTGTCAGCAGCCTAGACATAAGGGAATAAAAGTGAATGTATGTTTCAGCACATTATGAAAGCACTTACAGAGAAAACAATTTACATCTTAATAGCTTTCTTTCATTACATTAACTTCTCCCTTGCTTTTCATCTTGGAGACTGCAGGAATGTTTACAAACACTGGCAAACATAAGAAAAAAACATAGAATCTTAGAGCTAGAGAAGGGGCTCTGGAGGTCATGAGCCCACCTCTCACCCCCAATGGAATTACCCTCAGTTCCATCTTCCTTGGAGACTGCTGGGGCAGTTACAGTGCAGAGCACTATGTCCAGAAGTCGGCCTCTGCACGGCTGAGTCTTCAACTTGTTAGAAAGATCTTTCTTAGGTTAAACACAAACGGCTGCCCTGGAACATGCACTAGGGCTCAATGTCTTGTCTTCTGGAGGTTTTCACAGCATAAACCTCCTGTCTGCCTCACAGGAGAGCAGACATGTATCTGAAGACATCCCTCAGAGCTCTGATTAGTCATCTGGCTTACAAACCAGACATCCCGGCAACTTCCACTGCTCCTCGGGAAGAATGGTTCCCATTTCCCTCACTCTCCTGGAGGCCGAATGATGAGCAGTTTCATCTGCAATGTTTCTTTTACAATGTTTCATTGATAATTAAACTCGGCATCCTTCCTCAGACACAGGAGCATTTCCCGTCCCACAGTTGGGACACTGTGTGACAGAAATTGAATTAGAAACACTTATGAACGTGTGGGGAAGACAGGATCAGGTGAATCAAGGTCAATTATTGATAGGTCTCGATGATGAGACTCAAAAGTACACACTAATGTGAGAAACATGCATTTTAAAATTGTTAAAATGGGAACCTTAATATTTATTTTACCTATTAAGTTTGACAGGCACATTTCAGGATCTTCTGACCCTATAGTTTCATGGAATTACCTCTAAGTTTGATTTACTAAGTTGCCTATATACCAAAAATGGCTTTTAAATTTGGTATTTGTAGATAAAATAGCTGGCTATCCACAAAATATTTGTATTCTTCCTTCTGTGGAATTATTTCTGAGAAGTGGTTGCTCAACCAGACACTGCTTTACCTAAACTCTCTGCATCCTAACCTGGCCATGAGACTACTTCTCACCAATAGAATGGGACCAAAAGGCATGTGTGTCATTCCCAGCTGAGTTTCTTTTTTAACTGTGGTAAAATATACATAACATAAAAACACTAACCACTTCAACAACTTTTAAGCATACAATTCAGTGGCATTGAGTATATTCAGGGTATAATGTAACCATGACCACTATTTCCAGGACTTCATCATCATCCCAACCAGAAACTCTGTCCTCATGAAACAGTGCCTCCTCACTCTCTCCCCCTACCCCGTTAATCCCTTTTCTATTTTTGCTCTCCATGAAATTGTCTCTCCTAGGTACCTCACGTTAAGTGAGGTCATACAGCATTTGTCCTTGTGTATCTGGCTTCTGTCACTTCTTACTGTAATTTTTTCAAAGTTCATCCATATTGTACCATGTGTCAGAATTGTATTCCTTTTAATGGTTGAATAATATTCTATTATATGCATATACTACATTTTGTTTATCTTTTCATCTGTTGATAGAGGCATGGGATGTTTCTAACTTTTGCCTATTGTGAATAATGCTGCAATAAACATTTGGGTATAAATGTATTTGAATCTCTGTTTTCAATTCTTTTGGGAATATTACAGGAGACTGGCTGAATCACATGCTAATTCCACATTTAACTTTATGAGACATCACCATACCTTCTCCACAATAGCCGTACCATTTTACTTTCTCATCAGCAATGTATGAGGGTTCCAATTTCTCCACACCTTCAAAAAAGCTCATTTTCCTTTTTTCCTTTTTTTTTCAGTAACAGTCATGTGAAGTAGTATCTCATTATGATTTTGTTTGCATTTCTCGAATTATTAACAATATGAAACATCATTTCACGTGCCCATCGGCCATTTATATATTTCTTTGGAAAAATTTCTACTCCAATCCTTTGCCCATTTTTGAACTGGTTTGTTTTTCTCTGGATGAGTTGTAGGCGTTCTTTATATATTCTGGATATTGATCCTTTATCTAATACACGATATGAAAATATTCCTTCCTCCAGCTTGGATTCTTATGAAGCAGGCATACCTTTCCCACTATTTTACTCTTTCTTTCATTTGCTATATGCAGAGGATTCCAAGATGTGAGAAAATGATGGAGCCATGAAATAGGAAGCAGGTACCCACTGACCAGGAATACCACACACTCTACCATTGTGCTACCGGTAAATCAAGTTCTGTGTTAATCCACTGAAAGTGTAGTTTATTTTTTCCACCAGCTAGCATTACCCAACCTAACAGAGTCCTCTCCCCAAATGTTATTATCTTTCTGACAGTATGACCTAGGAAGTCATGATTTCCATCACTCCAATTTTATCTTCATTAGTACTTCCTATATTTGGTCTCAGGCCTTCCTTGAATAGACCTTCCTTTTTTCAATTAGCAAAAACTAACAGCATCATCATATTGTCTAGGCAGACATACTTATCTGCAGTTCTGAAATCCTTCAGTTCCCTTTTTAAAAAAGAGATACTTTCTACCCTAACATCTAAGTACCTCTGTTTCTTCGTAACTTCTTAAGAACAATGGCTCTAAGATCACATCTGTAGAAGTTTTAGTACCCTTCTTTGAAAGCTATTTGTGTTGGTAATGTTGAACTCATTTAAAATGGGTGATGCTGTCTTAGGATCTAATCACTTATCTTTCTCATGATCCGTATGTGTGGTTTCATGTGAGGATCACTCCCTAAGCTATTTTTAGTGCTTTTAAATACTTACTCTAATTAAATAATTACAGATGGAAAACTAACATATAATCATCATTTAATCCTCAAAATAAACATATAAAATAGGTTATCCATAGAGAGATTAAGACCAAAAGTTCTCACCAAGTAAGTTGTAGACTACAAATTCAAACCTGGCTATTTCAATTACCATACCATGTTACCTCCTTTCATTCATATAATAACTTCCCAAATTATTCACTAAATACTGGATTTCTATCTTCTTCTCTGGAATATAGCTTTAAAAGGGGCTTTTAGTAGCTCTGTGATTTTTATAGGAGACATGCCCCACTGTGTGCCATTACCTGGACACTACTACAAGACATACACTTTCTTCTGTTACACATATCTCTTTACTATTTTTAACATGTTTTTAATCCCATCTAGTCAAAAAGCTTATTACATGTCTTTCTTTTCTATTGAAAAAACTGTGTTTTGGTGACTGATGATATGGCTTTGGCATTTCAGAGTACTTTAGACATTAAGAAGCCTGCCTGAACACTGCTAAGAAGGCTCTCAAGAAGAGGAGGAACAGGTCATTCTATCTCAATGAAATATTAAAGAAGAAAAAATGGAAAGTTCTATTTATTTATTAACATATTATTCTCCATATTTCAAAATCAAGGTCAGACATGAAAGAAGCAAAAACGAGATTGTTGCTTAGAAGTTTTTAGGTCTCAAAAACTGGTCTGCTAAATCCAAGATTATGATTCTAGTGGCTTTCACTATGCTCCAGAGTGGAAGGATCTATCTCAAGGACAGCAAGGCGGATCCCATTATTGCAAGAGAAACTGCATAAGAACTAATGAAAACTCAGTCAACACATTAAACTTTATCCTTTTTGGTGGCCTGAAAATAATCCAGAACATAACACCTTACACTTACCAGGTTCTCAATAAATATCACGGAGGTAAGAAGGATATGAAGCACATCACTACTGATGAAGCAAAAAGCCGGACAGCACATTTGCTACAAGCCATTCTGTAAGACTGTGAGCAGTGCATTTATGTAAGAAAAGGATGATGATTAATAAATTGTGGTATATGTACACCATGGAATACTATGCAACCTTTCATATTTACATGGACGGAGCTGGAACATATTCTTCTTAGCAAAGTATCTCAAGAATAAAAGAAAAAGTATCCAATGTACTCAGCCTTACTATGAAACCAATTTATAGCATTCATATGAAAGCTATAACCCAATTATAGCCCAAGAAGAAGGAGAATGGGGAGAGGGAAGGGATGGGAGGATGGAGGGAGGGTGATTGGTGGGACCACACCTACGGTGCATCTTACAAGGGTACATGTGTAATTTACTAGGTATAGAATGTAAATGTCTTAACATAATTTAAAAAAAAAAAAAAGAAAGAAAGAAAAGGATGATGAGTACTATACTGGATATATACCCACCATTCACATCACCAGTGACTATTTACTGAGCATCCATGGCATGCCAGGAACTGGGCAGGGGATTTAAGCATATATGAGACAGGTGGGCACCTGTTCTCAGTTTGAGAAGATAAAAAAGTTCTGGGGACAGATGGTAGTAATAGTGGCACAACAATGTGAAAATACTTAAAGTCACTGAATTGTATAATTAAAAATGGTTAAAATGGTAAATTTTATCATAATAAAAATTAAATACCTGCATAATATACTCTTAAATATTTGAAAAAAAAAACACATGAGAATCACCACTAGCATGGCTATAATTAAAAAGACAGATAACTCTCCGTGAGTTATATCTCACTAAAGCTATTGTAAAAACTAAACTAGCAACTGAAAGGTTGTGATAGTACAAGAATGAGTGATGTCATTTACCCAAACGTGGTCTCTCCTTTTCCACTTCCCTCAGTCTTCCTTCTTTCACCCCAGATTCCTTTTCATTCCTTTCACCCCAGATTTCCAAAGAGATGCCCTGGCAACAAGTCAAAGGGGGCCAACCAGGAGTTCAGGAGAAAGGACAGACAAAGACAGTCAATATCATAATCCCTAAAATTGGCTCTCATTATTCTCCTCCAGTCCACAGTATTCTCCTCCTCAACTCCACAGTATTCAAATCAGAGCTTTATTGAAAACTGGCACCCAGTACAGAGTCCTTTGGTCTGAAATAGGCCACAGACAGGAACACACCTGAGTGGCAGAGAAGCAGAAGCTGAGATGGAGACAACTCTCTAAACCAGATGAGAGAAAAAACTGAGCACGCTGCTGGAAGGTACAGCAGGGTCCAGATAAATGTTTTGGTTCCTAAAATGTCTTCTATTCTCTCCTGTGATCCAGGCCAGATAGTGTCCAAATGGGGACTCTCCAAGCAAGTAGAAGTATCCTCGGAGGATGCTTTCATTTCTGTCCATTTGGTCTTTCGCAGCTATAGTACGTTGATATTGAAGAGCCCTTCTTCCCACACTTTCCCAGTTTGCTCCTAATATCCTTCTTTGTCTCTTGCTTCCTTAGCGCTCCTGAACCTCTGCCTGAATTCCTTTCTCTAGAGTGAGCATGTTTGCATCTCTCATAGACACAAAAATGTGATTATTGTCCTGTTTCTCTTGTGATATTAGTCCTTTCTCTGCCTTTTCTATAAGTTTCCTTCCTCTAGTTTTTATATGCAGGTTCCTTCCTGATTGCTGCTCACTGTTAATAAGAAAAACAGGTACCGGCTAAAGAAGAGTGGAGAGGGTGACGGCCAGGGCCAGACCTGGGCAGAAAGAGAGGTGGAGCCTCCAGCCCGTAGGCAAGATCAGAGACGACAGAAAAGGACCATAAGCACAGTATCCCCTGCAGTGCTTAACTTTCCCATGGCTTCCCTAGTGCTTCTGCGATTCTCAAGAGTTATCCCTGCATGTGCATGGCCATCTGGCTGGGCCGTATCTCATTAATCAAAGTTAGATATGTCTTTTAGGACTATGGCACTTAGTTGGGCAAAAAACATATCTTACTCAAAGTCTATATAAGCATATATTGACCATCTTTCCATAGAATTCACAATATTTGGCTAGTATCTTTCAAAGGTGTTGGTTTAGAATGTTGTATTTTGTTTAATGGTCTTCTTGAAGATGAAGTCGTGTTTCTGTTGTTTTACATGGGCTTGGGTATATGAAAGGTAAAATAAAAGTGATCTTTTTTTTCTGTTTCCTCAACCAGAAACATTCAATCAAATCTTTAATTCATGTACCAAGGAGTTATTGTTTATCAAGGAAGATACCAAAATAGTAGTAATAATAATAGCTACTATTTGTTGAGAATCTATTATCTGTCAAGCGCTTTACATTCATTATCTCATTTAAATCTTACCAAGCCTGCATAGAAGATGTAATCTCTATTTTATTAATGAGGAAATCAACTTCACTGTGAGGACAGAAAATAACATGTACACAGCCTTGCATATACTACACTCTCTCTCTACAGTTCTTTATTTCTCTTTTCTACCTCAACAGAATGTCACCAATATGAGGTTAAGAAGCAGAAATCTTAAGCTCTGCACATGTGAAGAATCAAAGGGGAAAAGCAAGGGTAGAAAGTCTCTCTAGAATCTGACCAAAATTAACAATATCCTAACTAGTATTTGTATGATGCTTAACTACGTGCCAGGCACTGTTCCAAATGCTTTGCACTCAACTTGTTTAACTTTCATCGCAACCCTATGAGATGGGTGAGTGGGTGTATTATTATTAACTCCCTTACATGGCTGAGGAAACTGAGGTACAGAGACATTAAGTAACCAGTTCATGCTGTGTAGGTGGCATATAGCACAGCCAGAATTAGAACTCAGGCAGTCTGGTTCCAGATCCTTGTTATCAACCGCAGAGTAATACTGCCTGCCGAATTCTTTCCCTAATACTAAACTCAGGTGGAATTATTAATTTAATATTAAGATGCTCAGCTAACTCATTCGGTAGAGCATGAGACTCTTAATTAATTTAACTTTACACATTTACACAGACAATACCCTTGTTAATAGGGTATTTTGTTAATCATCTATTATTTCATAATATCTGCATAATAATTTTTTTGCATGAATATAGGAAAAGTTTTCAAAAGTTAAACATTTTTACTGGAGATTTATTATATTCTTCCAACCTGGATGATTACACTTTTTTTTTTTTACAATTCTATAAATAGGATTTCTAATAGTTTTTTAAAAACACATTTTATAAGACAAAAAGTTCTGTGATAGAATAGTTTTGTGATATTTCCTTAAAGAAGACAGAAAGACAACGTCTGGCCCTAGAGTGCTGCCAGAAAATAACTATAAATGTATGATTCAAGTGCGTCTGCAGGGTAACCACATACATATCATACATATCCATGTAAGACGATCATGCAACTGCAACTAAGAAAATAGATTCTTAGTTAAATTTAACCTGATAGAATTTTGGATCTCTACATTTTATTCATTTTATGGAAGAAAGTTCAAACAGTATGCTCTCTCAAAGAGTATGACACATAAGTAACTCATTAAGACAGGAGAAGGGCCACAGCCTGTAGGGGGCAGACATCCTCAAGAAGCACAACTGAAAGTTATATTAACCAGTCAGATGTAAGCATTCAAAACTATATATAAAATCAGCACACTGTACCCCATAAATGCATTAATGTACACAGTGACGATTTAATAATAAAAAAAGAAAGAAGCACAACTGACATACAATTCAAGTTGGAGATCACCCTTACTCCATTCTCCCAATTCCTGACTTCTCTGGTCAATATACATTATGGTTTTCTGCTAGAACCTAGGCCTAATTGTATACTTGAATTTGTCAATGGAAATTTACAGGAACAGACACTTATATGTAAGGAATTCATTTTATAGCCTACTTGTTAATAGGGTATTTTGTTAATCATATCATCATTCCTGGGGGGTTTCAAAAGTCTCATAATAATCAATTCATTTACCCACCTGGTACCTAGATTAGTCACGTATAATTACAGCTACTTTATAAGCAAAAAACAAAGTAAATGGATTTGCTTTCTTTCTTTTATTTTTTGGCCAGATCAGAAATGAAATTATGTACTTCATGGCAATATAAACTGAAAGAGAACCTTGCCTTGAATCTCCTAATTCCTTCAAGTATCTCATTGTTCCATTAATGCATTATGCTGTCATGCATAAACTGAGTTCAATAAAGGATTTTCTAGTTATTCAGTTTTGTCTCGTCCTTACCTGCAGCATTAAAAAATGAGCCTGCAGTGTGTTCTTGTCCCAGAAAGAAGACTTATGCTAAGAGGTAAGTTGAGATCTATTGTGCCCAAGTCTACCTTTATACAAGTTTTAGCTTAACAAAAGAATTCTTGAAACATCTTTGAAAGAAAAGAAGAGCCAGCTTGGGATCTACTTTATATACTGTTATGAAATAAAATTTAGTAACATTATCTTAATGAGCAACTTTATGTTAATTCAAGCAATGAACCATTCTATGTTTAATTAAAGTTCAATTTTTTGAGAGCACTGTCCTTATGTATTTCCATAATTCATTAAAATGAGAAAAGTTTGAATAAAGCTACAAATTAAACTTACTCTTCATTATCATAAGAATTTGCTTTAGTCAAACCTTCATGGAGACATGTTTAAATATCCTTGGAACCAACTAAGAGTGATTTGTTAATGCATAGAAGTAATATGAAGGTAGTAAGAAATAAGTTCAACTACTTAATGAAAACAAGTCTTATTTAAACATATGAATTTCTTAGATATCAATATTTTAAACAGGATTGTTTGTACATTAATGCTAAGTGAAAGAAGCCAGATACAATGACTACATATTTTTTGATTCTATGCATAAAAAATATCCAGAACAGGCAAATCTGTAGGAAAAGTAAATTAGTGGTTGCCAGGAACTGGGGAAAGGAACAAATGGAGAACGACTCCTAAGAGGGAATTTGGGGGGTTCTTTGAGGTGATGAAAATGTTCTGAAAAGACGGAGAAGACGGAAAACCTTGCAAAATACTAAAAAAACACTGAATTATGCACTTTAAAATTCACAAGTTTTGTGATCTATAAAGTATAACTTAATAAAAAATTATACATTAAACAAACAAAATTCCACTAAATGGAAGTGAAAAAGAGTGAAATGTTTTCTAGAACTACCTGGAGAAACTTAAATATGAGTCCTTAAAAATCAGCCATTCTATATCACCACAACTCTAGGCATAGAGAGTAAAACAGGGCATTTAAGAGATAGCGTTAAGGAAACTAAAGTGCAGTGTTGGGACCATCAAGAAAATTGATCCAAGGCAGTCAGAAACTTGCACTGGACCCTTATGCAATGAAAAGTTAGCATGATTATTTTGGCAGCACTGACATGGCCACTGTGTGCATTTAAGGATTGGTAGGATTTCCACTGAAAACTATTCAGAACTACACTAGAACCATTTTCTGGGTTCACTGAAGCTACCACACCTAGCTGGCCCAAGGGAGGCAATTTGTTAAGGCAGTGTTATCACAACCCAACCTAGAGCTGATTCCCTGACAGCCTACAGATAAGAGTCAAGATAACAGATTTTCTGGATCTTAATTCATTGAGTACAGGTAGTTTTTAATTCAACAATAGCTGATACAACAGCTTGAAAATAATTAAAATTAATTAGTACAACTGAATAAATTATCCTCAATAATGGAGGAAATAAAACAAATTTCAAAATTAAAGAACATCAAACACTTTGGCAGATACATTAACAAGAGTTACTATAACCCAGGGGGGGTCCAACCTGTAGTGTGGGGGAGGGGTTTGGCATGCTGATTTTGTAAGGATAAAATTTCTGGTTATCTGTAGTGTCAGATATCATGGAAAGTAAGCATTGACCTTTTCTTTGCTAATACACTTTCTTTAGGGTTTGTATTTACTGTGTGACCCAAGACAACTCTTAATCTTCCAATGTGTTGCAGAAAAGAAAAGGTGGAGAACCATGAAACAGTAGTACAGAGTAACAGAGAAATAAAAATGGGTTTGTCATAGATGGCTTCTACAACATTCTAAGGAATATCCCATCCATGACAGTACTTAAGAATTCTTATCAAAAAAGGATGCTGAATTTCGTCAATGCTTTTCTGCAACTATTGAGAGGATTAGCCTTGCATTGAGGGGATGAAGCCCACTTGGTCATGATAAATTGTTTTTTTCTGATGTATAGCTGAATTGTTTGCTAAGATTTTTTTTTATTAAATCATAGCAGTATACATTAATACTATCATGGGGTACAGTGTACTGTTGCTGTATACAATTTGAAATACTT
>CAUYQV010106335.1:0-15646 GCA_963574575.1 Galagoides demidoff
TTTCTTTTTTTTTTTTTGAGATGGAGCCTCAAGCTATTCCCCTGGGTAGAGTGCCATGGCATCACAGCTCATAGCAACCTCCAACTACTAGGCTCAAGCGAGTATCCTGCCTCCGCCTCCCAAGTAGCTGGGACCACAGGCACCCGCCACAACGCCCGGCCATTTTTTGGTTGCAGCCATCATTGTTGTTTGGCGGGTCCGGGCTGGGGATTCGAACCCGCCACCTTAGGTGTACGTGGCTGGTGCCTTAGCCGACTGAGCCACAGGCGCCGAGCCTGTTATTTTTCTAAGACAGTGTCTCTTCAAAATTCCTCAGTATAAATTTATCTTTGCCTAAAAGGAACAAAAGAATATTTTTAGTCAAGTCTCTTGAAAGTTCAAGTGGAGAAAGTAAAGTTTTAAGAAAATATTATATAAAATATAGTGTATTTAAAATAATGCTTATAAAGATATTTATGTGCATGTGTGCTCAATACATTTATAATCTAAACTACTCACTCAGCTTTGATTCTGGTATTTCTTAATGGTATTATTTGGAGGTAGTCCATACCATGCTATGGAAAAATTGGTTGAGTCTCTCTCTTGACCTCTCTTCCTTACATTCTATCTTAGTTTAACGCTTTCAGCATAAATGTTGAGCACAGTGAAGGCAATAGTCAATCTTGGTGAGTACTGAATCTCAGTATTCACCAGAAACAGAGACCAACACCAATTGTTTCAGGAAGAATCCATTATGCATTCCTTTCGAACAAGCCACATACCTATGAGTATTGCCTCATTTGACCTGATGCTCCCAAGATTTTTCATGGTGAAATATAGTAGTTGAGGACTTCTTCCTATAGAGTGCTGACGGATCGGAAAGCTATAATAGTACAGTAAGACTGAGCTCCTGCACGAAAACCCTGATGACATTGGCTCACGATAGAAGTCTGTTTTTTCCACATAAATGAAGTTGAGAGGCCATTATTTGGGGGCTAGCCTGTCACCTTCGCAGTTTTCAGGAGCAGACTTTTGTCATGCTCAGTACGTGTCTTTCAGCTCATTACCCAGCATGGCTGTTGCTCCTGACGGTAGGAAGGAGGACAGGAGGAGAAAAAGGCTAAAAGTGCACGGCGGCCACCTCTCAGGAAGGATTCCTGAAAGCCTCTGTGGACCGCCTTCTTAACTCCTGGAGTTTCATTACGTGACCACACCTAACCACAGGGGAGGCTGAGATGCATATTCCTTACCCCGGGTGCCTAGGAAAAAATTTGGAATTTTATGACTATGATGAAAGAGGAGACTGAGTCTTGGTCTCAGTCTCTAAGGGGAAGAACATGGCCTTGGAAGTCAGACCCATCTAAATTCAAAGCTAGCACTTAATAACTGTTTAACCTTGCGAAAGACACTTAAGACTTCACTTTAAATCTGAAAACAAGGATGGTATCACACAGCTCTTCTGGTTATAATGCTGCCTTCCTAACTTCCATGAAGTATCTCCGTGAAATAATAAAACTCTCAATCCTCCTATGTGCATCTTCAAAGAGGTCTCCTTGTTACACTGTGACAATTCAAACACATTCTAATCTCTTTGGAAACAGCTCTTTAATAAACTTCCTTCAAAGTCACATAAATCTCATTAAATTAGAATCCAATGCTTAACACAGAGTGTTTGTATGATAAATGTGGACTGAAAGAATGAAAGAGTAACCCCCATTTAAAGAGTACTCCCCCAAATTCTATTAAACAACCACATAATAAACATTGACTGGATGAAAAAAATAAAAGAAAAAATATTAATTACCCACATTCTTTCATTTTTTATTTCAAAAAATAATTTTGAATAAGTGCAGGTTCTGGACTCTCTGTCAAGAGACAGGAAGGAGCGAGGAAGCAGGATCCCCGCATTCACGGAGCTGGTGGTGTGGGGAAGGATACCTACTCTTCCCCATCGTGAAGCTACAACAGACTGACTGTGCAAAACTCTGAAAGATCCTTTCTGATTGAAAAATCAAATCCACCCTTCAGTGGTATGTTTTCCCTGTAGATGTTCCCTGTGCTGTTCTTCCTGGCAGTATGAGACTCTGTCAAAATATAACATGACCTCAGTACTCTCGGTCATCAGTGGCTGCCAGACTCATCCACCCCATCTATCCACTCATGGTCCCTCCACCCATCTACCAATCCCTTATCCAGTGCCTTTTATGATGATGACTAAGTTGCAGTTCTTGCCCTCAAGAAGCTCACAGAATACTGGAGGAGACAGGCAAACAATCAGTTCTTTTTTTTTTTTTTTTTTTGGAGACAGAGCCTCAAGCTATCCCCTTGGGTAGAGTGCCATGGCAGCACAGCTCATAGCAACCTCCAACTCCTGGGCTCAAGTGAGTCTCCTGCCTCAGCCTCCCAAGTAGCTGGGACCACAGGTGCCTGCCACAACACCCGGCCATTTTTTGATTGCAGCCATCATTGTTGTTTGGCGGTCCCGGGCTGGGTTTTCGAACCTGCCACCTTAGGTGTATGTGGCCGGCACCTTAGCCGCTTGAGCCACAGGCACCGAGCCAAGCAATCAGTTCTAATGCAGGGTGGTGGATGCCACCTCTGGTGGAGGGGCCGTGATGATGCTTGGTTCAGCAACAGTTATTCTCATATTGCACTCTTTCCTTGCTAAAAGAACATCATGTTTCAGGTGTTGGGTGATTATGTGATCCAGAGGATGGGCTCCTCTCTAGCCATAAGGAATAAATTTTGACTAGTCCACATTCACGGTGCTAATCACATCCCTCTTGCCAAGGACTGGTTTGGGTCTGTGTCTTGATTCTGGCAAGTAGCATTCAAGAGGGACTTTCTGGGAAACTTTTTCTCACTTTTAAAAGGAACTCAAGGGCAGCGCCTATAGCTCAGTGGGTAGGGCACCAGCCCCTAGTAATGAGGGTGGCGGGTTTGAACCTAGCCCTGGCCAAACTGCAACAAAAAATAGCTGGGCTTGGTGGCAGGTACCTGTAGTCCCAGCTACTCGGGAGGCTGAGACAAGAGAATCACCTAAGCCCAGGAGTTGGATGTTGCTGTGAGCTGTGATGCCATGGCACTCTACCAAGGGCGACAAAGTGAGACTCTGTCTCTAAAAAATAATAAATAAATAAACAAACAAAATAAAAGGAACTCAAGGGAGGGACGTCCTTTCTACTGCATTTTGGGCTTTTATTATGAAGACCTGGAGGTTGCAAGTTATGATGATGCATATATAAATGTGTAGACCGAAATCCCCACATGAAGTGTGGCAGAGGAAAAATACAGAAAGGAACTAGGTCCTGGAGAAGATTGTTGCATTGCTGAATTAATGACCTTGGAAGTTTCTGGAATTTTCATAATGTGAAATAGTACTCTGGTTGTTATGTAAGTCCCTTTGAATTGTGCCTTTTGTTACTTGCTTCTGTGGCTTGGTGTTTCAGAAACCCCAGATTATACAAAGAGTAAAAACACAACTGGGACCTGAACCTGGTCTGTAAAGAGGTGGAGTCAGGGAAGGCTACGTGGAGGAGAAAGCACCTTAACCTAAAACAGGAGGCATAAAAAATGGATTATCCAGGGCAACAGCAAAGGGGGAGTTCCTCAAGGGGGTGAAACCTCCTATGCACATGCATGAAGGCAGGGTAGAGTTAGGCATCTTTCTCAGGGAGGGGAAATTCTAGGCTTCAATAATCACTATGCTGCCCAGGCTAGTCTTGAAGCCCTGGCCTCATGGGATCCTCCTGCCTCTACCTCTAAAAATGTTGGGATTACAGGCATGAGCCACCATGTTTGCCAAAAATATACTTCTTAAATTATCAAAATCAGCTTCATTTTGTACTGAATTAATTTCAGTGAGATATAAAAATGTTACTCCTGTATAGCTCTAGTCCCTTCCCCCTTTTTGTGGTAGGAAGGGGAAAGGTAAGATATTGAATCAGTGAGGTGATGTCCAGGGCTCTGTGGCATCAAGAGAGCAGGATGAAGCCCATTAGTGTGGATTCCATTCTGAATTAACTTTGCTTATTCATTAATGCAATTCATTGATGAATATAATATGCAGCATAATCTTAATTACATGTGTCTATTAACAGTACTTTGGATGGGTCTTTCCTAATAAAAAGTTCCCATAAGCAGGGCGGTGCCTGTGGCTCAAAGGAGTAAGGCACCAGCCCCATATGCCAGAGTGCCAGAGGTGGTGGGTTCAAAACCTAGCCCTAGCCAAAAAAAAAAAAAAGTTCCCATAAGCAGAATGAGAAGCTCAATGCTGTTGACTTACCATAAAGTGATGTTTATTATTGGCTTATAAAAATTTGTCTGTCCAACACCCAGTTTTCTGGCAATACCATTATTTCCTTTCACAGAACTCCTCTAAACTTGTAAAGCCTTCCAGTTCTTCTTATGTGGGTAAAGCTGATCCTCATCCGAGGTCTAGGGAAAGAATGTGACCGGGGCCTGAGCCCATCAGAGTTTTCCATGCACCTGGCCAGTGTTCATGACCAATGAAAATCAACTGGAACCTGTCTTGGGAGTCAGGCTATAGTGCCCTGGAAGAGGAGGCATCCTTCTTACTGTTGAGTTTTAATATGGGAAGGCATGAGATAGGAGCCTTGGAAGTAATTTTGCCACCAAGAAGAGCGATCCAATCCAACACATAGGAAAGTAGAGCTGAGGAGTCAAAGGAAGCCTAATGATGTTTGAATGCCAGATGCAGCTATCCTGAAGCCAGCCCTTCTTATAGGGCTTTTAATGTGAGCCTAAAAGTCACTACAGTCATTATACCACGTTATTTTTTTGGCCCTTTGCTTAAGTTAACTTCAGTCAATTGCTGCAGTCTTGACTAAGATGAATTACCATATGACTGCAATAGACAGACTTCTAAAAACCACCAGCAGCATTCTTATCACCAAATTCAATATCATATCCCTACATCAACATCAGCATCACCATCACCAACACCAATCAATATCATCACCATCACCAACACCAATCAATATCCCCATCACCATCATGATCAACATCAATATCATCATCACCATCACCACGACCAACATCAATGTCTCCATCACCATCACTATGGCCAATATCAATATCATAATTGCCATTACTCACATCAATATGACCATCACCATCAGCCATATGATCATCACTATATCATCATCATCGTCACCACCATCATCTTCTTCCCCTCCTCCTTGCCATCAACATCAACATCACCATCATATCTTCTCTCTTCTTCCTCTTCCTCATCACCATCACCACCCCCATATCAGCATCATTAGAAAAACAACAGGATCATCATCACAACAACCACCAGAAATACTCACGTGCCAGACATTGTTCTAAATGCTTTTTATGCATTTACTGATTTGCTTTCATAACACATCTGTGAGATTGGTTCTATTATTATCTCTAATCTACAGATGGTGAAACCAAGATACATAATGGTTAAGAGTGGGCAATAGAGCAAAACAGAGCACAGAAAAACAAACTTTGCCACAACCTCCATGACTGGTCAGGAGAGAGAAGATAGTAGCAAAAGTATTTTTGAATACTGATAAGTGCCAGGTAGATCACTATTCTAAAAATTTATTTATATTCTTTCACTGAATCCTTATAAAAGTCATGAAAATTAAATATTCTAATTATATTCCCTTTGCAGATGAGGAAACTGAGATGCATGGACATTCTATGACTTGCCCAAGGTCACAGAGTTAGAAAGAGATGTGATGGTGATATTGATGCTGGTCACAGTGATGGTGATGGTGATGGTGATATTGATGTTGGTGATAATGACGGTAGGTTTTGAGTACAAAGGATTAGCTCCAGGTTTTATGCCTTTACCTTTTATATTTTTGACTCTGCTCATAAAACGGATTCCGGAAAATCTTTCAACATCAGCTACTCACTTATGTTCCAATTTCACTCTCATAGCTCTCATCAGAGTAAATAACCAGTGTGAGTGAAAAGAAGATTTATTGCAATGAAAGCAGAGAATTCTTCAGGATCGAAAGTAGAAAATTTATCTGAACACTGCCATGCATTGAAGTATCCATTCTGTCTCTTTGCTTCTTTTCTTGTTTAATCCATTCATCTCTTCCCTGTCAACTGGCATCTTGGTGTTCCAGAAACCCAACTGAGGGTTGCTCAGCCTCAGTGCTGGCATAACGAGAGCTCAATTAAGCCTAGCTATTATTATATATTTAATATAAAGTGATATAAATTCATGCAATTATATATGTCTTGATATATGTTCACAGACATGTATCTTAACAAATTATACATCGTATACAGTGAGCATGTGTTATTAATAGCCAGTTATTCCTAGCAAAGAAACTGAAAACAACCTTTTTTTAGAGTTGACTAAAGAAGCAATCCCTGTTCCAGTCCCATCTGATGTCTCTTTTGTCAGGTTTTGTAGACCTTCTTTTGTCTTCTCTGGTCCTTGTCCCATGCTGGCTGGCTATCTCATTGTATGGGGGACTCTGCCAGACTTCACTGAAACACAGGCTTTATGAACTATACCCACAGGAGCCTTTCCTGCTCTCCAGTATGTGCTACACAGTGTCAGCAGCCCTTCCCACCCTCGTGCCTTGGTATAGGGCTTGCTCTTCTGCACATTGCTTTGTTCTACTCCTGGGGCTCTGTGTCTTGGCCTTTCATGCCCTGGTTCTTTTGAGCTATGGTGAGGAGTGGGATCTTTTAAATTAATTTTTACTCTAAGAGTGTATTAGTCAGTGTTCTCCAGAGAAACAGAAGCAATAGAGGAGATATATAGGTCACTATGAAAATTTTGAGATGCACTGTGTTATGGTCCATTATTTTACTTTCCAGGAACACAGTCACCAGTGTCCTTTCTGATTCACCCATGCAAGTTTCAACTTGCTCAGCTTATCAGCACACACACACACACACACACACACACACGCAGAGTCATGCATTTCTTAACAACAGAGATACATTCTGAAAAATACATCATTAGATGATTTTGTCTTTGTGTGAGCATCAGGAGTGTACTTATGCAAACCTGGGTGGTATAGCTTACTATGAAGCTAGGCTATATGGTATGGCCTATGGTTCTTAGGCAACAAACCTGTATAGCAAATGGCTACATTGAGTATTATAGGCAATTTTTTGAATATAATGGTCAGTATTTGTATATCTAACATATCTAAACATAGAAAAGGTACAGAAAAATGTGGTGTCATAATCTCATGGGACCATTGTCATATGTGGCCCATAATTGACCAAAATATTATGAGGTGTATATATATGTATGTATGAGATTTAGCATAAGGAATTGGCTTATAATAAATGATTATGGAGGCTGAGAAGTCCCATAGTTTGTCTGCAAACTGGAGACCCAGAAGTCAGTGGTGTGGTTCAAAACTCTGAGAGCAAGAGGGCTGATAGTGTAGTTTCTAGTTCTAGTCTGATCTGAGGAACATCAAGGGCAGGAGAAGATTGATCCAGGTCCCAGCTCAAGCAGTCAGGCACAGAGAAAATTTGATCTTCCTCCTCGTTTTTTTAATCTTATTCAGGCCCTCAAGGGACTAGATGACAACCACCCACTATAGAGAGGGCTATCTGCTTTCTAAGCCCATCAGTTCAAATGGTAATCTCCTCCAGAAGCACCCACACAGGGACACACCCAGAAATAACATTTAACTAGGTATCTGGGCACCCTATGACCCAATCAAGTTAACACACAAAATTAACCATCACAAAAAGTAATGAAAATAATTGGTCGCACAAAATAATTGGAATATAAAAGTGTTAGAAATAAAATATTAAAGCCTATTAATGCCTTCATCCATCAACCCCATTTTCCAAAAATGTAATCACTATAATACAGCTTTTTCTTTCTAGATATTTTTTTTTACTACACATATTTAAACATGTATAAATTAGAATTATATTAGATGTGCTATTATGAAACTTGCTCTCTCCCCCTAACAATGTACTGTGGATGTAGATCTATGTTATTTTACAAAAGCCAACCTCATTCTTTTTCATGACTGCCTACTACTCCACAGAATAAACATGTGGACAATTTCTTAAGTAGTGCATTAATGTGGCTGTTTAGATCATGTCCAGTTTTTCTTTATGAGAAACAGTGTTACCAGGACTATCCTTGTACAAATATTTTTGCTTACACCTGTGAGGAAAATTCCTAGACGTAATATTATTTGGCCTAAGAAGATAAAGACTCAGCACTTAAACGTAAAAACACCAAATTACGCAAGAAGGCACCTCAACATCTTTTTGGCCCTTGTCTGATTGGTATCTGGACTCAAAAAATTTCCTACAGGGCAAAGATATTGAAGGCTTCGTATCTTCATTTCCAGTGTCTCCTATCTCCTTGCCATCTTTTTCCTCAGCAGCCCGTTTGCATGGAGGGGAGGGGAATCTAACCCTTTAATGACCAATATTTTGTAGGCAAGAGAAAAACAAGCCTGTCTAATGTTTTCTTGATGACACTGTTTTCAAAAGCAGAGGTGATGCTTAAAGCAGATTGCTTTTTTTTTTTTTTAGCTTAAAGATTAAAAACAAAAACAAAACAACAACAACAACAACAAAACCTGTGACCTGCAGGTCAAATCTAAATACCATCTCTTTTTGTGCAGCCCATGAGCTAAGGACACTTTTTACACTTTTAAACAGCTGGAAAAAAAATACAAAAGACAAATATCTGTGCTATGTGGAAATTCTACAAATTACACCTCCATAAGTAAAGTTTTATTAGAACACAGCTACACACTCTCATTTTCATATTGTGTGTGGCTGCTTTCACTCAGCAACAGCAGAGTTGATTTCTTGCAACAGAGAATATGTGGCCTGCAAAGCTGAAAATATATATTATTAATTTGATTGAGATATTTGTAGATTCACATGCAGTTAAAAGAAATAACACAGGGAGAATTAACCTCTTTGCCTTCCTCCCCCAGTGGTACTATTTTTTAAAGCGTAAGTATAGCAGTACAACTAGGATATTGACATAGATATAATTCACTGAGCTTGAAACCTAAAATATTTACTATCTGACCTTTTATAGAAAATATTTTCCAACCATTCCTTTACGTATGGGGCATTGTTTTTTCTTTTGAATTAGTCTTGTTTTTTCTTCTCCAAATTTTCCTCTATAATTCTCTGTAGGTGCCCCCCCCAACATTTCTTTAAAGATAATACTACAAATTAGCAAAGCTCATGTTAATAGTGAATTGTACTTTCCTACCTGCCAAGTATCTGAAGGTAAAATATATTTTAGGGAAAATAAAGAATAATGATTTTTCCTTTGGTTTAAAATTAATTTTGGTCACAATAGTACAATAGTAACACAAAGCTAATGAAATTCAGAACTGTGGGGATTAAAAAAATATATGTATATGAAAAACAAAGATCTTAATCTTTCTAGTCCTACATTTCCACAGAAATATTGATTTAATTTTAGGGTAGAAACCAGAGAAACTGCTATTCTCCTCACATTTGGGATCCATGCAAACCAAACAAAAAAATTATTAACTATTTCTGAACCAGCACTGGCCAGAGGCTAAACAGGTATTAAGCACTTCTGGAAAAGTTACACTTCTCTGCCCTGAATTCAGGGTACAATTTAGTCTTTCTTCCTTTCCTTCCCCCCTGGCGAGGGACTCTTTGTAAGGTGAGAAGGTAGCATTTAGCAGCAGAGAAGAGCTTAGGAGACAGATTATGGCATCCCTTTTCTAGGTGGGTCATTGCTATTGTTCGAATTTTCCCTCCAAAGCACTGGTTGAAATTTAATTGTACTGAGAAGTGGGGGCTTTGAGAGATAATTACGCCCTGAAGGGTCTGCCCTCCTAGGTGGGATTAACACCGTTTAAAAAGGGTGAGCTTGGCCCCCTTTTGACTCTTTTTTTTTTTTTTTAGATTTTTTTTTTTATTGATAGCTGTATACATTAATGCAAACATGGGGTACATTGTACTGTTTTCATATACAATTTGAAATACTTTCATCAAACTGGTTAACATAGATTTCATGTCATTTGCTTAGTCATTGTATCAAAACATTTATATTCTAGTTCTAGAAAAGTTCACTCGTACCCTTGTTAGACAGATATATAGGTGATCTTTCCGGTCACCCTCCCACCACCCAATCGCCCTTCTCCCTTTCTCCACCCCCTCCCCATATTCTTGGGCTAGAATTAAGTACCACTCTTTAAAAGCATTCAGCTGTTTTCTGTGATTAACATATGCACAAATACATGTACATATTATTTTTGAGAGTGTTTGTTTTTAATTTTCCAAGATTCCTTGATGACATTTACATTGAAAGTGTAGGGACACTTTCTGCTTCATATCCAACTATACCCCAGTGCCCAGAATAGAGTCCCAGATTCACATATAATAGGTATTCAGTGATTATTGTAAAAATTTTTGAAACTTAAGGAAAAACTGCCCTAGATTTTTATTCTTCACTTGAACTAAGCCTTTCTTAGCCTAATTTTAAGAATAGTAGTATTTCTTAAAATTAGGCAAAATTTGTCAATACTTATAATGCTTTTTGTTTTAAAGCCTCAAATTTTAATGACATCTTATTAAGAATAATTATAAAGTAGTACTCAGGAAAATATTACTATAAAATATTTAAAAATTTTTTTAAAGAAACTCTCAAGAGGTGTGCCTTTTGGATGTCTGACACTGTTACAAGTGAGACTTCACCTAACTACTGCAATCAGTGTAATCTAATTATTTAACCCTCAATGAATCTAAAACGATAAAATAAAAATATATATAAGAAATAAAAAAGGGGAGGGAGGACAAGTTAGGTTTTAAGCCTCACAGGGCATGAGTCATACATATTCACTAGGCTTTGGAGAAAAGATAAACATATTTATGAATGGATCTAAGCACACATACAATGGGTATACACACACATGACTTACATTCCATGTTCAATTTAAAGTAGAATTTTAGAATTAAGATGAGCTTGGATTTTGGCTCTTTTAATCAAAAGGTGAAATTAGGACATAAGCAAAGTTTATCTCTATAAGTTGGTGAAATGGGTATAAGTCCTGAAATTGTTTATCAGAAAAGAACGTTTGTAAGGAATTTTCCTCCGTCTAATCAGAGTTGTAGTAGTTTGAATTATAAGTCAGCCTCATAGCTCCCACTGTTAGGGAATTTAGCAATGATGTATAAATAAAATTCTAATAATATTGCTTTTTTAAAAAGATATTATGAGCATTGCTTTAAAATAGCATCATATTTATTAGACTTGAATCCATTTTTGAGATATTTGAAATAGAAGTCGGTGAGGTTGATTCTACTGTAGTTTTAAGTAAATGTTTTTTCTTCTTGCTTGATTATAGTACATAAAGTGTTTTCATTTACTGCATTCATTTCTAACATCATGTAAGCTGTGGTGTTGAATTAATTATTTCTTCTTTTTATTTATCCCAGTGAATTTCATGTGATTATAAAAGATTCATTTGATCTTGTTCAAGTAAATTATGATTTTCCACAGGGTTATCTTTTAAATTATGTCCTCTTTGTTATTTGCATATTTGTATTAGAATTATTTTTAGGACATGAGTTGTGAATTATTGCTGTTTCATGCATCAAACAATCTTATCTGTGTCATACGGAAGATGTAAATATAAACTCCTCTCATGAATTTATTCGAAAATTATTCTCATAAATACCTAGATTGAAATTGTATTTGTATTAATACAAATTCTCTCCTAACATCAAAGAACACAAACACTCTTCTTTGAGTCAATTTTGTGTTGACAAAAAAGAAAAGGCATAATAATTTATAGGTCTTATCTTTCTGTCAATTTTGACATACTTATATTAATAGACTAATAATGTTTGTCATGGCCCAATGATAATGTATGCATTTACATCACTAAAATAATAGAATAATCATTTATTAGATCTTGAAGTTTAAAAGCATTTGTGTTGTAGTATATCATAAGGACCATGAATGCTCCATTTTTATGAAGATTTTGCCAAAATTAAAAAAAAATAGCCAATTATTCTTATCACTGTATTTCTGGGAAGAATCTTGGTTGAATCACACCCTTATACTCAGTGAGATGAATTAAAAGCAACTGGCCTATAATCTATTTGGGTGTCAATATTTTGGCTTCAGGAGGAGGGGAGAGATGCTTGGCCTCGTTTGCGAGAAAACATAACTGGATCATCTGACAAGTAGACAAATGATGTATGTAAGAAAGGATTCTTTTCTGTGGCATATTTTAGAACTGATTATTGCAAACAAACCTTGAATATATAGATTTATAAGACATGGCTTCCTGGAAAATATCACATAAGCTATGCTACTATCTGCTATAGAAAAGGGAGATGACTCATGATTTGAATGGTCCTTCCCTATATATACTCATATATACAGATGTGTGTTGATGAGAAACAAAGGGCTTTGGGAGCTGTTCTCACTCTTCTACACATTCCTCCTGCTTCTCCTCTGCCTTGGTTGTCTTCTTAAATTATTAGTACAACTTAATTTTGAATAAGATTTGTAATTCAGGTAAGTCTGATTATGCAATTCTATTTATTGTGATGGCTGATCAAGATTCACCTTCCGAGAACCTTGTTAGGAATCCAGAGGAACAGTCACGTAGTAGCAGTCATGATTACACCCTCCACTTACTGTTTCATTTTTCTTTCATTTCAATTTTTTTCTCCTGTTCTCTCTTTCCCCTTTCCTCTCTCCTTACTCTGTTCCTTAGCTCCCTTTCTCTCTTTCCTTCCTTCTTTCTTATGTATTTTACAAATCTATCCCTATGTTAGTATGTAATAAGAAAAACCCACATTAGAAAAATTCTGAAAGCAGATTTCTTCTGCAGAGGTAGTGCTTATAACATGTACATAGCCTTTCTGAGCATTTCTCTCCCTCCATCCCTCTCTCTCACACACACATCCAAAGTAAAGATGTTGCTTTGTTTATGCAAATGGGATCATAGCTTATGTTTTGTACTTATGACTTGCTATTGTATCACAATATAAAGAGCATTTAGACACAAATTTAAAGACATTTGAAATAAGTAAATATCCACAAAACTGTTTTCTGTATTTGTTATGAAGTGTATAGAGTCCTCATATCCCCAATGAAAAGACAACAGAAACTTTGATTTTTATGAACATAAAAAAATTCACCTAAAATTGAACTGGAAAGTATACTTAATGGAATATAATGGGTTTTTTTCTTTGTATCATTAAATTTTTTGGTTTGAATCTGTGATTTTTTTAAGCACAATAGCTTACTATTTCTTCTATTTAGTATTCTATAAGAATGTAACACTTTCTATCTCCTCTATAGATGATGGACAGTTCATAGTGTCCAAATTTTAGCAATTAGGAATAATGAATAGATGTGTGTAAAATTAATTGAGTAGCTCATAAGATAATTGTTTTAATTCTTTTTGTCTATATTATGCTTTAATCTTTTTTAATTATGGTATTTGCTTGGAAGAAGAAAAATGTGATAAGTAAAAACTTAGTCATATTATACTTATGAAGTATAATCTTTCATTACTTTTAAGACTGAAGGAGCAAAATTGGTCAGTTCACCACTAAAGACAACATTAATTTATTGTTCATATAAGGTACATATTGTTAAAGTATAGTTCCATGGAGTTTTGTTCAATAAAAAACACAGTTATGACTTTCTATAAGCATTTTTAAATATGTAGGTAAATAAATTAGAATATATGAAAGCATTGGAGAAAAATAAAATTTGTATAATATGTTTTATTTACTTTAGCCATCAAAATGTGTTTAATAAACACTTTCCATGTCATTAAAATATTTAATCTGATATAATAGAAGTTATAAATAAAATGATAACTTATGGTGTAATATAATGGTCATTTATTATAAAAGTTACCTCCCAGATCCTTAATTAAAGCATAAATACATAAGGGAAATTTTGTCTGTAGTGCTAACAAGAAATTATTTCTATAAACAGAATATCTTCATTGTAATAAAAATAATAGATTAAGAATCTATTGTAGTACACTTCGAATAATTTCAAGAAAGACATGAAATAATTTCTTAATGAGTGCTAATTCTTAAACAATTAAAATGTATTACCCAAGTATTGACCTAAATTTTTCCTTTCTAATACTTTACACAAATAATTTATTTTTTTCTATAATAATGCTAGAAAATAGAGAGCATTGTTTTTATCTTTAAGGTAAATAAAGATGTTGAGTTTTAGAAATTTGAAGTGGTTTTCTCATGGTCTCAAAAAAGTAACTGACAAGATCAGGCAATTCTGGTTTAGAACTAATACTCTATTTAACTGAAATACCTAGCCTCTAGATTCATGTTCAAAATATTCCCAGCACTTTAGCTATGGTCAACACCGTGTTATACTTACCATTTCCAAGTCTTTGGTCATAGTTATATTGGATTCCCCAACACAGGGATGGACAGTGACCCCTCATTCTATAGGCCCAATGAACTCAGAAATCAGACCCCCATCTCTGGCCACAAACAGGCTGCCTCCTCCTACACCCCCCCTGGGCTCTAGCATTGTCAAGAACAAAGCAGCCTGAAACATTTTTGGGTGTTTCCACCTTGAGTAGAGAGCACACATCCTAATCCCTTACCTGAGACAACAACTTTAAGGACCTGATCATCTTGACTTAGGGGAGGAGGGACTGTATTCGTTTATTCATTTGTTAATGCACTCGTTAACTGAAAAGATGTTTTTTCACCTATGTAATGTAATATAGACCCCTAGACTAAGAGCCCATGGGAGAGACTTTAGACTAGGATCTTCCCCTTTGTCAGAAGCTCTGGTACTCTTTGCTCCTTCTGTATTCCTTTCTGTCTAATAAAATCCTATCTTACCACTGATCTGTGGTCCATGAGTTCATTCTTTGAATTCCTAAGACCAAGGACCTAATGAAGATGTAATTCTGGTAACAATAGTAATCATGTTTCAAATTAATTGTGTCTTTTAATTTCCCGACTTCTGGATAGAGCAAAATCATTTTTCTTGGAGCTGGAGATGAAAAGGATGGGTCCTTTGTAAGTTCATTTCTCTCTTGTACTCACATGTTCACAAAAATAAAAATTGCCTTTTGAAAACAGCATACAAAATATATTCTATTAGCATTATTGGTATACTAATATTAATGTCAATGCACTTTATTTTGATTTAACCAACTTACAGAGCCCCAAAATGTGTCAGGCATTATGTTAAATAATGCAAAAATACAAGGATAATTATAAAAGCATCCCTGTCTTTAAGAAGTTTATTATCATCCAGAGACCAAGTACAAAGGGGTATGATGGGAGCCCAAGTAGAAAGGATCTCAATTGATTTAAGCATTTGAGTGGGAACTGAGACGTGATGTCATCAATTAACCATTGAAAAATTAGCACTAGTGTCTTAAAATTTTTAGTTATAGGCACATGTTAAAAATGTCAGCATCATCATATAGTTTTCTTTCTCAGTATCAGGTTAACAAAAAAAATTAGAGTAGAAGCAATTATTTGGGATGTAGTCAGAGGTTAAACTGATACCAAATCAAGAAAATGAGTTTAGGAAGAGATTACTATCCCATGAGAATATATTATCTAGCAAGTACTACTGTGAATAATATTAAATATAAAGCTTAATCGTATGGGACATGTCTGAGGAAATAGA
>CAUYQV010106339.1:0-16464 GCA_963574575.1 Galagoides demidoff
TATGCCGGAAGTGGTGGGTTCAAACCCAGCCCCAGCCAAAAACTACAAAAAAAAAAAATTGAGGCTCGGTACCTGTGGCTCAATTGGCTAAGGCGCCAGCCACGTACACCTAAGGTGGAGGGTTCGAATCCCCAGCCTGGACCCCCCAAACAACAATGATGGCTGCAACCAAAAAATGGCTGGGTGTTGTGGCAGGCGCCTGTGGTCCCAGCTACTTGGGAGGCGGAGGCAGGAGACTCGCTTGAGCCCAGGAGTTGGAGGTTGCTATGAGCTGTGATTGATACCGTGGCACTCTACCCAGGGGGATAGTTTGAGGCTCCGTCTCAAAAAAAAAAAAAATTGAAAAACTAGCCAGGTTTGGTGGTGAGCACCTGTAGTCCCAGCTACTTGGGAGGCTGAAGCAAGAGGATCATTTGAGCCCAAGAGACAGGTTGCTGTGAGTTATGATGATACCCTAGTACTCGATCCAGGGTAACAGATGAAAAGGAAAATCAGTCCAGCCTCTTTGAAGGAAAAATGTAATTGATCTTTCATGCATTTTGTGCTATTCTCTATTTCCAAGTATTTTATATTTCCTGCCATTATTCCCCTTTTATATCTCCTGATATCAAAATTTCCACTCCTGGGAATCTGATCCCATTTTAATTTGCTCTACCTTCTCTGGACCATAAAGAGCAATTAGCACTATAGGACTCTGAAATGTCCCACCTTGGAGAATAAGTATCAAGTTATCTTCCTGAGGCTCACAGGGTCACTTAGGACATCAGCAACCAGGACCATATTTCTAGAAGGAATTAATAACTGTGTTATGTTATATATCAAATTTTTAGCATTCTGAGAAAACAAAAATTTTTACCTTTCAAGAAGGAAATAATGCTATTTAACAAGCATTGCCGAGTGGTAAAGAGGATAGATTCATAAATTAAGGTATGCTGCTTCCTTAGTTTATTCGTCTGTGAAATGACCGAAGTCCTCACTGGATTATGGTGAGGATTTTTTTTTTTTGAGCCTCAAAGGTATCCCCCTGGGTAGAGTGCCATGGCATCACAGCTCAAAGCAACCTCCAACTCCTGGGCTCAAGCGAGTCTCCTGCCTCCTCCCAAGTAGCTGAGACCACAGGCGCCTGCCACAACGCCCGGCCATTTTTTGGTTGCAGCCATCATTGTTGTTTGGCAGGCCCGGGCTGGGGATTCGAACCCGCCTCCTTAGGTGTACGTGGCTGGCGCCTTAGCCGATTGAGCCACAGGCGCCGAGCCTTATGGTGAGGATTTAAGTGAGTTGATACACAGGATGTGTTGAGAGCCCTGCTGGAAAACACAGTAAGTGTGAAGGTTTAGCTGCTGTTATTGTCCCCAGAATTAACCTCTGTGTGGCATGTGGGTGGAGCAGAGACTATATTACACCTCTGGGCAAGGCATCTGGGTTTCAGTTCAAAATCTGGGGTTTTGCCACTGTTCTGGTAACAGACATCATTTCACGGTCTTTGGACTCCAAAGTGGATTAACGTCACCTGCCTTAGCTGTCTGTCAGGGCCTCTCTAAGGATCATAACAAGAAAGTGTATTGTGAAAGTAGCTTGTAACATGAACCCATTCGTGGAGTTATTACTCTACTTTGGCAACCTGGTTTCATTCCTCAGCTCTATGAGAGTTCTCCAGCGAACCAATAGGTGTCTATATAAAAGAAGATTATGAGGAATTGGCTTACGAGATGATGGAATTTGAGAATTCCATGACCTGACATCTGTAAGCTGAGCCCTAGGAAAGCTGGTGGTGTAACTCAGGCTGAGTCAGAAGGCTTGAGAACCCAGGGAGCCAATGGTGTTATAAGTCCTAGTCCAAGAGCAGGAGCAGATGAGAGATTACCCAGCTCAAGAAGCAAGGCAGGAGATAAGAAAAGATGGTGCAAATTCCTCCTTCCTCTGTCTTTTGCTTTACTCAGATATTCAATGGATTCGATTTACAGAAACATTTGAATTATGGATTTCCTGCCTCGTGTAGAAACTACTACCGAACTTTCTAATGGAAACAAACCATCTTTGGGAAGAGAATGAAAAGGCCCCATGTGTTACAGCAAATGTAAGTGAATCTTGATGAAATATAGTAAAAATGAGCTGGAGCTGTAATTGCTGACATGGAAGGCCATTTAAAACACATTAGAGTTAGCCAGGCATTGTGGTGGGCGCTTGTAGTCCCAGCTACTTGGGAGGCTGAGGCAAGAGAATCACCTAAGCCCAGGAGTTGGAGGTTGCTGTAAGCTGTGATGTCATGGCACTCTACTGAGGGTGACAAAGTGAGAGTCTGTCTCTAAAAAAAAAAACAAACAAAAAAACACATTAGAGTATTTAATAGGAGAAGCAAATTGCCAGGCAAGGTGAGTATCTTCGTGTAGAAACTTTTATTTACGTAAGTCACTGCAGGAGAAACAACCGAATGTCCACTCTAGTTGTGACTGGATGGTAGTTTCTGGTGACTGTGATTATTTCTCTCTTTTCTTATTTGTATTTTCTAGGTTTGTTGTTGGGGCAGTTTTTGGCCAGGGCTGGGTTTGAACCCGCCACCACCAGTATATGGGGCCGGCGCCCTACTCCTTGAGCCACAGGTGCCACCCAGGATTTTCTAGCTTTTAAAAGAATGATGAACATAGGCAGGTATAACTAAAAGATGAACTTATCTTTTCCATCAGTGGAAAAACTGATGAAATGGAATAAAGTTTGTAGTTTAGCTTATATTATTGTCCTAACCTTGATTTCTTAGTCTGGACAAACGTCCCATGGTTCTGTAAGATGCTAACACCAGGGAAGCTGGATGAAGGCTTTGGGAACTCTCTGTACTATTTTTGCAACTTCTCTGTAAATCTAAAATTGTTGCAGAATAAAAAGGCTCAAAAATAAAAATAAAAAGATGGAAAGCAACTAGGTTTTGGAGTCAGGTACACCTTTGTTCACGGGCTGTCAAATCTTCTAGCCAGGGCTGAAGTGGACTTAGGAGAGATGACTTAAAATTGCAGGGATTTTACAGGTCAGCTGTTAGGCAAATACATTACTAAAAATTATATTTTAATCCTGCAGTCCCATTACTAGGCATCTACCCACAAGAAAAAAAATCATCGTATCATAAGGACATTTGCACTAGACTGTTTATCGCAGCTCAATTTACAGTCATCAAAATGTGGAAACAACCTAAACACCCAGCAACCCAGGAATGGATTCACAAGCTGTGGTATGTGTATACCATGGAACACTATTCAGCCATTAAAAAAGATGGAGACTTTACATCTTTTGTATTAACCTGGATAGAAGTGGAACACATGTCAGTAAAGTATCACAAGAATGGAGAAGCAAGAATTCAATATACTCAATTCCAATATGAAGCCAGTTGATGATCTAATACATACCTATATAAGAGAAAGTCTCAAATCAATTCAAGGTGGAGGGCAGCGGAACGAGGGAACGGGGAAGAGGAGAAGGCTGGGGGATGGAGGTCATGGTGCATGGTATACCTCTTAAGGGTAGGACACAATTATAAGAGGAAGTTTACCTAACAAATGCAAATAGTGTAACCAAATTATTTGTACCCTCAATGAACCTGAAATAATTAAAAAATTATATTACAAATAATATTAAAAACTGGCAGTGCCCGTAGCTCAGTGGGGAGGGCACCAGCCACATACACCAAGGTTGGTGGGTTTGAACCCAGCCTGGGCAAACTAAAACAACGACAACTGCAACAACAAAACAACAACAACATAGCCCAGCGTTGTGGTGGACACCTGTAGTCCCAGCTACTTGGAAGGCTGAGGCAAGAGAATTGCTTAAGCCCAAGAGTTTGAGGTTGCTGGGAGCTGTGATGCCATGGCACTCTACCCAGGGCAACAGCTTGAGAGTCTGTCTAAAATAATAATAATAATAATATTTTTAAAAAGGTAGTCATTACTTACAACTCATCATTTCCCAATTACTTTCCGAGTTAATCCTTGTTAGCCAAGGTGATTATGCTCTATCAAGTTGCCGTAAATACTGAGTTTGTGAGTTTAAAACTGGAACCCTTCCTCCTAGGGAAAAGACAGGGGCAGGTTCCTACGAGCCCTGGGTCACAATATTTCCATCAACTGACCAATACATAACCTTGTTTTGTATATGTCTGTTTAAAGATGCTTCATTTGATACATATATTGCTGGTTCTCAAACACTGAGCTCAGGTCCCACCTCAGTATCATCTCTGCAGGGAGCTTATCTGCAGCACCCATTTTCTCCATAGGGCACATTGCGTCTTCTCAGATTTACGGACACCAGTTGGCACTTCAGCTCTCTGCTAGGGGAAGATTTTAAACATTGAGATCAGCAGCAAAAAGCATGGAAATGCGGAAAATGTGGTAATCAACAAATTGTAAAGGGTTCACAATATGAGCTGAAACAGGAAGGCAGTAGGTGGCCTTACTCGGTCCTCAGCTGAAACGTGCATCCTGGGCAACTTAACTGCTTCACCATTATGACCATCTCTGGGAATGACAGTTCCCAGTTCATGAAAACACAGTGCATGAGTTCTCATTTGGGGTTTGCAAAGGAATTTTAGCAAGTGGGGAATTTGCAAATACAGCACTTGTGAATAGTCAGGACCAACCTTATAGTTTACTCTGATCCATGCTCTAGAGGTTGTTCACCTTCATTGGATCTGGTCAGTGGAAACAATATACCTTATACCTGTGCCACTGAGGAGCTCTTCCCAACTCTTGTGTGCAGTGATGTCCCCCTGCTTGCTTGAAGCTGGCCGCAGTAGGAGCGTTTATACCACAGAAAGTTGGTAAATAGTATAAATCAGGATTTGATGGGGTGATGGTCTAGAAGATTTAAGAGAGTGATGAAGAAAATGTTAATAATTCAGACTAAACTATTATCTGGGGCCATTATATTGTGAATAGAACAAAAATTTGAGGAAATATTCTTCCAGTATATATTTTCAAAAACTACTATCTGATTCAGCCAAGCAGTCACTTTATGATTGATGAACAAGTGACATTCGGAGATACATCATTATTATAAATTCATCTTAAGTAATATTGTAATAAAATGATAATATTAATACCTTTTTTTTTTTTTTGAGACTAGTCTTGCTCTGTTGTCCAGGCTAGAGTATAGTGGCATCATCATAGTTCACTGCAACCTCAAACTCCTCAAGGACTCAAATAATCCTTCTGACTTATCCTCCCCAGGAGCTGGGACTACATGTGTGAGCCACCACACCTGGAGAACTTTTGTATTTTTTTTTTTTTTTTTGTAGAGATGGGATTTTGCTACTGACCAGTCTTCAAGTAATCTCCTGGCTTGGCCTCCCAAAGAGTCTGACTACAGGCATGAGTAACTGTGCCTGATGTGAGAACTGCATTTTTTTGTCAGTTGCAACAACAGGTGGGCTATGATGACAATCAAAGAATGTTTTGAGAATCAATTGTCAAAGGGAATTTACAACACATTATAAAGTACTATTATCGTCATGTCCTACACACCCTTTATTGGGAACATTTATAGTTTAAATGCATTCATTTCCAGATTGCTGATTGTTTAAGCAGCACACTCCTGCTAGTTCAGTGACCACAATTACTTAACTACCAAGCCTCAATTTCGCTAGGTGTAAAACAAAGAATACATATTCTTTCCTTGCAAGAGTTTGAGAATTGAATCCATTATTTTTCCAATACGTTGTTCCCAGGTAGGGACCCCCTTCTCCATGCCCACCATACCTGGAGGATAGAACAACCAGCTGACTCATCCTTGCCCACCCTCACCCCACCTTCCAGCCCAGCCCCGGGGAGCTGCATGTCTGGACCAAACAGGCTCTTTTATAGGCAGATGAAAACTCACCACTAGGGGGCGTGAGCAAGATGCCTTTGATGGCTTCGGTCCTTCAGAGAGCATCGCTGATTTGGAATACTGTGTGCGACCTATTACCCTCCCAACCCTGACCAAGCTAGAGAGAAGATAAATGCTTGAAGTCTGCAGTCACGGTGCTATGTCCAGAGAATTCTAGCCTGGTGATCAGTGTTGGCATCTTGAAGAAAAAAATGCTAACCTCGGAGCCTCAGGTAACTATAAAACGAGTTAAACTTCTTTTTTTATAGGTTCACTCCCCCTTCGGCAAATCCAGCACCTGTCTTGTCTTCCTAGGCACACAGCGGGCTGTGGCTGTTGCTGGCTGCCCAATACTGCCCATGACTGTCGCCTGCAAAGGTAGGTCTCAACTGCTGACAGGCAGACAGGAAAATACCCCTTCTGCTGCCTCCCATCTTCCAGCCAGTTCTCTCAAGATCAGCAGTCACAGCTAACATGTCGTTCCCTGCCTTTCAACAGGGAATATGCATTAAACGAGGCTCTTCTAGAAACAGATGCTTGAAGGAGGTGATTCCACCGGCAGCAACCAAGGCTGCAAAGAGCTAGATGAGCACAGCAGAGAGGCCTCCCAGCATCTCTCCCCAGCTCTCACCCTGTCCTAGATATTCTTGGAGAGGACACTTATTTTTCTTTGGAGGGGAGTTGACCAATGACTCCTCCCTGGTTTCTCAGCAAAGTCTGCCAAGGGGGCGCCAGCCACCTGTCAGTTATGATGCTCACCCCCGAGCAAAGGTGCCTCAGCAGTTAAACTCCCAGGCTCCCCTGTGTTAGGCTGTCCCACTGCTGGGGACTCTCTCAACCATTTTCTCCTTCAAAAGGCAAATACCAAACATTGCCATTTGAGGATTAAAATCATAAAAACCAGGTTGGTTAATTTTCTGCCTACATGGAATTCACAAATAAAGATTCCCTAAGGAAGTTGTGGCCTGCAAACACGGCTGGCTTCATTTACTTCTGCCGGTCTGTTTTATGTTCCGACACCTCCCTTACCAGTTCTGATGAACCGTTTCACACAGCTGGGATGATTCTGGTCATTCTGACAGTGCCTTCATGAAGCTTTTTGAAGATGGATCCACATTGAACATAAAACACGGGTTTCTTGTAAAGAGCAGACATCCCCCCTTACCTGTTAACACCATCAAATGTTACCTTGTGTTCTTGAAGGAAACTCAAGACAAATGTGGATTTTAACTACAGTGGACCCTGTTAGGTGTCTATGTGGTGGTCTTGAAATACAGACCCGATGATTGTGTTTTAGACCGCCAAGGAATGAACGAGAAAGGCTTAACAACAATTTTGAAACAGATCACAGCTCAGAGCCGATACAAATGACCACAAAAATAGTAATTTTTTTTCTTCAGAGTTTATTTTGAATTTTCATTTTTGGATAACCAAGCAGCTCTTTAAGGAGAATGCACAGAAGAGAGTCATTCTGGCACTTCTGGATAGTACATAAGTTTTTTTTTTTTTTTTAATAGTCACATTCGGCCCACTTGCTCAGTCCACACGCTCAGGTTGGGGTGAACAAGATCAGCCCATAGGATTCCAGAGTTAATACGTCACCGTATATACAAACAGCCAATAAAACCATAATGGTGGCTAGTGGCCAAAGGGGTGGGGTGGGGAAGGGCATCTCTAAAGCGTCCTTTAGTCTATCTTAGCTAAACAGAACCCACTTACACATGGTAACTAGAGAGCACACTGCCTTGAGGAGAGGGTGCTGAGCCCAGTGGCACTTGGCCGCATGCAGGTTCAAGAAAGGGGTTATCATTGAGTAACTTTATAAAATCCAGGCAGTTTAATTAAAGGGGTTCGGAAAAACAATGAAAGCGAGGGACTGTCTGTTGTCACTGTAAAAAAGGCACTTGGAGTTAATGGGACCAGAATCGAAGGACTCTTATCTGATAAAAAGAAAAAAAAAATCTCAAAAAAAATTTCGTTTCAAAGGCTTGGATGTTAAGAGATGACCCTCAGGAGTTCCCAGAGGGGGATACTGAGATAAACCACTGAGAAGTAGAACAGAGGAAAAGAATGGAATAAAATCTTTACAACCAAATTGTACGTTCAAAAAAAAAAAAAAAGAAAAAGAAAAAAGAAAAAAAGAGCAAACCCCAAACAAAACCTAAGCAAAGCAAGATCCAAGCGAAATCAGAGAACGGAGCAGCAATGCATAGTTCTCCTTTGAGAGAACGCGTTCCTTGAGGCACTGGGTGCCCGCTGAATTTCTCAATAATAGCTTCACAGTAGCATTATTGGGATAGAACTGATTCAAGCAATGCCAAAAGAGTTTCATCGGTTCCCAGAATCTGAGGGAGAACTGAGGTGATCATTGGAGGGTGGCGACATCACCCCGTGGGCTTCTCAGCGTCCCCGCCGGTGGCCTGGTCAGCTCTGTGGACCATCGGATGCTGCTCTGGGCCGCCTCCCGGGAGGGGCGGTGTCCACCAGAGCCATCCTCTATTCTGAGAGACCATCTTGATTCTGCCCCAACATTTACACAGCAAACAGTGATGCAGTGAACGTCCACGTCCCTCAGCGGCCGCCGTCCAACTCCTTCCATCATCAGGTAACGCGCTTCCTTAAGAAGGGATATTTGGCAATCTTATATTCCATAGACGCGTGGCTCCGAGACAGCTCATTTAATGTTAAACGCCATCAGCGGTCTCTCCTCCCGTTTCTGCCAGGGACTTTTCTTGTCTTCTCCTTGGTCATCATCGTCATCGTCATCTTCGTCTTCCTCGTGAGCAGATCTTCCCTGGTGGGGACTGGTTGAGGGCTCCGGGGGGCCGTCCACAGTCCGTTTGCTTGTCTCTTCCTGCAGGCTGGGCAGCTGGCCGCCACTTCTCCGGCTGGCCCCTTCCAGCAAGCATCGCAGGGCACTGTCCTCGGGCGTGCAGACGGTGGTCCCACACTCGCTGCTGCTCTGGTCCATGTCATCCAGATACACCAGCTGCGTGTAGGCGGTGCTGTCCGGGACCCTGGCTTCTTTCTGCTGGTGCTCCTGGGCAGGTGGGGGGTGGCTCTGCTGCAGAGACAAAGGGTCTCCCCTCCCCTTCCGGGCAGATTTGGGTTCATTCATATCCACACCAGAGTCCAAACTGGCATCGTTGCTTCCATTCCTTCCGGCTCTTTGGAGATCAATGTACGAATGTCTAACGTGAGCGTTGGACCTTCCGTCCAGGGAGACGAACCAGGCCCGGGGGTGCGGCAGTGGCTTCCCGCCCCCAAGTTCCATCAGCGCCTTCTCCGTCAGCAGCTGCACCTCGCTGTTCATCTGAGCCAACGCTGCGTCATTCAGGGACGCTGGGATGGAGAGGGACTCTGACATGGCAGCATTCTGAGGGCTCCACTCCCTGGAGCCGGCGTCCTGCAGGTGCTGCTGAGAGATGGCCTGGGAGGACAGGGGCTGGGGCTGCATCTGTGCGGACGGGTGCGGGAAGATCCCCGCGTGGGGGTTGCTGAGCTCAGCCTGGAGTCTCTCTATGTCAAGCTGCTGGTCGGCAGGGACCACCAGAGGCTGGCTCACGTAGGAATGGTCCCCTGGGAGCTTCATATAATGCGCGGGGATGACCAAGGCAGGTAACACTTTTCTGTAGACGCTGTCATTGACCTGGTCCACAGAACTGCAGCAGATGAGCTGGCCCGGCCGAGGGAAGGACGTGGGTCTCTCCAGGTGATCTACTGATCGGGACATCATACATTCAGCGGGTCTGCGGTCCAGCAGCTGCTCTTTCTCAGGAGATGAAGGCGTGGGGTACAGGTGTTCCTGAATGGTGAGTTTACTCCCTGTGGACATGGGGTCTTCTCTGTCCTGCTTTTCAAATAAAGGCTGAGAGAGCACAGTGGCGTTGTAACTCCCCCTGTAGTCATCGTTACCAGGGGACTCGTAGCCTTCTCTCTCCATGGACTTTCTTGCCTTTAAGGGAAAAATCTCCACGGACTTACGGTAGTCTTTCCCCAGCGTCCCACTTGGCGTCAAGTTATCAAAGGAGATTTGGCTTTTATCCTCCTCCTTGTGAGAGAGCAGCTCCTCCCGAGAGCTGAATTCCTGGGACGTGCTGTAAGAGAGCTTCAGCATGGGGGTGTGGAGGTCCCCTTCTCCGCTGGGGGACATCATTTCTAAATGGACGCCACTCATCAGCTCCTTTGTGCCCGGGGCCTCTGGGCGGCCGTGGCTGGTGACAGACAGTGGCCCAGGGAATTCTGACGCCCGACGAGAGAACAACAAGTTGATGTGTGACATGGAAGTCGACTGGTCTCTTTTGGAACTCTCCAGGGTTGCAGGGAGCTGCAGTTTCCTGTGGTGTTGACGGGGCTTCAGACACTTCCTCCTGTGACCCAAAGACACAGGACAAACCCAGAGATTAGATGTTCTCATGATGCAAACGTCACAAGTTTCTGGCAAAATCCTAATTCTCAATTTCCACAGAGAGAAACAGAACAACCTATCAACAGCTAGACACCTTCTCATCCCACATGCGATCTTTATTTTAACCCAGGGCAATATAATCTGGGGATTTTCATCTTCAGCCTGGGATAAGTCAAGTTCTTTTTTTTTTTTTTGGCCAGGGCTGGGTTTGAACCTGCCACCTCTGGCATATTATGGGGCCGGCGCCCTACTCCTTTGAGCCACAGTGCCACCCATAAGTCAAGTTCTTAATTCAAAAGGGGTTACCCAAGAGTGGGTGGTGAGCCTTCTTGCAAACCAGATAGATGTGGCATCAAAACAAGAGGAGTTTCTGCTTTTTCCTTGAAGCGTTATCATCTCTTAGCCAGCATTTGGGGGATACTCTGAATGAATCTTGGGACAATTTTCAATCTTTCTATTTTTCAGTAACTCCCCTTCTAAGCAATGCTGTCTACAGCACGCCTTGTACAACCTATTTGTGCCTTGGCTCATTAGATCAGAAATTTGAATTCTTAGGGCCTTTTTCTTGAGAAGAAAATGTACCTGGGTTTCGAAAAAGAAAAAAAAAAACCCTCCATAACAAGGCTTCCAAATATCTATTACACTAGACATTCTATTTTTTTTTTTTTGAGACAGAGTCTCAAGCTGTCCCCCTGGGTAGAGTGCTGTGGCATCACAGCTCACAGCAACCTCCAACTCCTGGGCTCAAGCGAGTCTCCTGCCTCCGCCTCCCAAGTAGCTGGGACCACAGGCACCTACCACAACGCCAGACTATTTTTTGGTTGCAGCCATCATTGTTGTTTGGTGGGTCCAGGCTGGATTCAAACCCGCCACCTTAGGTGTATGTGGCTGGCGCCTTAGTCACTTGAGCCACAGGCTCTGAGCCAAGGGATATTTCTTAAACTGATAGAGGCCACCTACGCAAACCCACAGCCAATATCATACTGAATGGAGTTAAATTGAAGTCATTTCCACTCAAATCAGGAACCAGGCAAGGTTGCCCCTGGTCTCCACTGCTTTTAACATTTTAATGGAAGTCTTAGCCATCGCAATTAGGCTAGAAAAGGTGATCAAGGATATCCATATAGGATCAGAAGAGATCAAACTTTCACTCTTCACAGATGATATGATTATGTATCTGGAAAACACCAGGGATTCTACTACAAAACTCTTAGAAGTGATCAAGGAATACAGCAGCATCTCAGGTTAGAAAATTAACACTCATAAATCTGTAGCCTTTATATATACCAACAATAATCAAGCTGAAAAATCAGTCAAGGACTCTATTCTGTTCATAGTAGTGCCAAAGAAGATAAAAAATTTGGGAGTTTACCTAAAAAAGGACGTGAAAGAGCTCTATAAAGAGAACTATGAAACTCTAAGGAAAGAAATAGCTGAAGATGTTAACAAATGGAAAAATATACCATGCTCATGGCTGGGAAGAATTAACATTGTTAAAATGTCCTGGCTCGGCGCCTGTGGCTCAAGTGGCTAAAGCACCAAGCCACAGACACCTAAGGTGGCGGGTTCAAATCCAGCCTGGACCCGCCAAACAACAATGATGGCTGCAACCAAAAAATAGCCTGGCGTTGTGGCGGGTGCCTGTGGTCCCAGCTACTTGGGAGGCGGAGGCAGGAGACTCGCTTGAGCCCAGGAGCTGTGAGCTCTGATGCCACAGCACTCTACCTAGGGGGACAGCTTGAGGCTCTGTCTCAAAAAAAAAAAAAAAAGTCCATACTACCCAGAGCAATATATAATTTTAACGCGATCCCTATTAATGCTCCACTGTCATACTCTAAAGATCTTGAAAAAATAATACTTTGTTTTATATGGAATCAGAAAAATCCTTGAATAGCTAACACATTACTCAGAAATAAAAACAAGGCAGGAGAAATTATGCTACCAGACCTCAGACTATATATTCAATGGGGGAAAAGATTCCCTATTTAACAAATGGTGCTGGGTGAACTGGCTGGTGACCTGTAGAAGACTGAAACTAGACCCACATCTTTCACCATTAACTAAGATAGATTCTCACTGGATTAAAGATTTAAACTTAAGACATGAAACTATAAAAGTACTAGAAGAAAGTGCAGGGATAACACTTGAAGAAATTGGCCTGGGAGAATATTTTATGAGGAGGACCCCTGGGGCAATTGAAGCAACACCAAAAATACATTACTGGGACCTGATCAAACTAAAAAGCTTCTGCACAGCCAAGAACAGAGCGAGTAAAGCAAGCAGACAGCCCTCAGAATGGTAGAAGATAATGTACATGATGCAATGGTACATTTCAAAACTATTTAGAAATGAGTATAATTGTGATGGATGTATTACTTAGTTCAATGTTAGCATTTCACATTGTATATCAAAGCAGTACCCTGAACCCCACAAGTGCATCAATGTACAAAGTTATGATTTAATGAAAAATAATTTTAAAAAAAGAATAGGAGAAGATATTTGCAGGTTATGTCTCAGACAAAGGTTTAATAACCAGAATCCACAGAGAACTCAAACATATTAGCAAGAAAAGAACAAGTGATCCCATCTCAGAGTGGGCAAGCGACTTGAAGAGAAAATTCTCTGAAGAAGACAGGTGCACAGCCTGTAGACATGAAAAAATGCTCATCATCCTTAATCATCAGAGAAATGTAAATCAAAACTACTTTGAGATATCATCTAACTCCAGTTAGATTAGCCCACATCACAAAATCCCAAAACCAGAGATGCTGGTGTGGATGTGGAGAAAAGGGAACACTTCTACACTGCTGGTGTGAATGCAAACTAATACATTCCTTTTGGAAAGATGTTTTGAGAATACTTAGGAATCTAAAAATAGACCTGCCATTTGATCCTACAATTCCTCTACTAGGTATATATCCAGAAGACCAAAAAGCACATTATAACAAAGATATTTATTCCAGAATGTTTACTGCAGCCCAATTCATAATTGTTAAGTAATGGAAAAAGCCCAAGTGCCCATCGACCCACGAATGGATTAATAAATTGTGGTATATATACACCATGGAATATTATGCAGCCTTAAAAAAGATGGAGACTTTATCTCTTTCATGTTTACATGGATGGAGCTGGAACATATTTTTCTTAGCAAAGTATCTCAAGAATGGAAGAAAAAGTATCCAATGTACTCAGCCCTACTATGGAACCCATTTATAACATATGAAAGCTATAACCCAACTATAGCCAAGAAGAAGGAGAAAGGGGAAAGGGAGGGGAGGGGAGAGGATGGGTGGAGGGAGGGCAATTGGTGGGACTACACCTACCGTGCATCTTACAAGGGTACATGTGAAACTTACTAGGTGTAGAATATAAATGTCTTAACTAAGAATATGTCTTAACAATAACTAAGAAAACGCCCTGAAGGCTATGTTAACCAGTTTGATCAAAGTATTTGAAATTGTACATAAAACCAGTACACTGCACCCCATGATTGCATTAATGTACACAGCTATGATTTAATTAAAAAAAAAAAAAAGAGGGCAGCGCCTGTGGCTCAAAGGAGTAGAGGGCTGGCCCCATATATAGAGGGGACGGGTTCAAACCTGGCCCTGGCCAAAACATGTAAAAGAAAAGAAAAAGGTCCCTGTTGAGAAGGGAACTCCTAACTTCTCTTCCCATCTTAGGAAACCTTCTCTTCTTGGTCTTTCCCAAAAAAAGAAAATTAAACTGGTTACATTTATTTGTGCTTTATTTATTTTTTTCTGTTGAGACAGAGTCTGACTTTGTCACTCTTGGTATAGTGCTGTCATGTCACTGCTCACAGCAACCTCAAATTCTTGGGCTCAGGCCATTCTCTTGCCTCCGCCTACCGAGTTGCTGGGACTGTAAGTGCCTATCACAACGCTCAGCTGTTTTTATTTTATTTATTTATTTATTTGAGACAGAGTCTCACTATGTTGCCCTCAGTAGAATGCTGTGGCATCCTCCCACTCTCGGGCTTAAGGAACGGTCTTGCCTCAGCCTCCCAAGTAGCTGGGACTACAAATGCCCGCCACAACACCCAGCTATTTTTTTGTTGATTAGCTGGCCTGGGCTGGGCTGTGCTGCTTTGGGTCTGAACCCACTAAACCCACCACCCTCGGTGTTATGTGGCTAGCGCCATAACCACTGTGCTACTGGCGCCAAGCCCATCCATCTATTTTTAGAGGCAGAGTCTCTTTTTATCACCCTCAGTAGAGTGCCATAGTGTCACAGCTCATGGCAACCTCCAACTCCTGGGCTTAGGCAATTCTCTTGCCTCAGCCTCCCAAGTAGCTGGGACTACAGCCTGCTACAACGCCCGGCTGTTTTTTTTGTTGCAGTTTGGCCGGGGCTGGGTTTGAACCCACTACCCTTGGTATATGGGGCCAGTGTCCTACCCAGTGAGCCACAGGCACTGCCCACGTCTAGCTATTTTTAGAGACAAGCTTTCACTCGGGCTCAAGATGGTCTCAAACCTGTGAGCTCAGGCAATCAACCCACCTCGGCCACCCAGATTGCTAGGATTACAGGTGTGAGCCATCATGTTGGCCATGTTTTATTTTTGTTTTTTTCACTGCATTCAAACATTATTGTATGAAAGTCTATGCTTTACTGGCTCAAGTATGCTTGTTATTACAACAGACTGAAAAAATTCAAGTAGTATCTAGTTATAAAAGTATTGTGGCAAATGAAAAATCTATAGTTTATCTTGCAGGTTCTTGTTCTTTAAAAGGCCAAGTATATTGGTTGAATTATCTTTTCTTCCTCTTCCAGCGAGCCCTGGAGTTGAGGGCAAGTGACATCCTTTCCAAGGTGGGCCCTGCTTGGCTGTTTTCTTCTTATACCTTTAGGCCATGTGTCCAGTAGAGAATGGCAGAGATCCTCAAATTTGGTTTGGCTTTTAGGGGACTGGAGAGGTTCTGCTTAGGTGTGAGCCTAAGCCACATCCTATAGTTCACTTTACCAGAATGTTCTATATCACAGTATCAGGTACCATCTCAACTAGTAATAAAGTGGAAACTTATTTCCTATTTGTTGTTCCTTAAACCACTCTTAGGAGTCTTCTCCTTGATCATTCTGTCTCTAACACCTTTCTTTTTCTTTTTTTTATTAAATCATAGGTGTGCATATCAATGCAATCATGGGGCACAATGTGCTAGTTTTATATACAATTTGAAATATTTTCATCAAACTGGTTAACATATCCTTCACAGCATTTTCCTAGTGATTGTGCTAAGACATTTATATTCTACACCCAGTAAATTCTCTAACACCTTTTTAACATATCATCACAATGTCACCAAACATGTAAGAAGACAAGGTGTCTGACCTCCAGGAGCTTCTACCAGTGGACCAGTGGGGAAATAGCCTATTAACCAAGTAAGCTAGAAATACATGATATGACATCAGGTGCTATGAAGCAAAAACAAAACTGATAACTGGAGTGGGGAGAGGGTGGTACCTGAGTCAGGACAGTCAGGAAAGGCTTCTCCAAGGTGGTGGCTTGAGCTGAGATGTGAGTGAGGAATGGGACATCAGGTGAAGTTGTGGGAGAAGAGCACTGCAAGCAGAGGGTACACCAAGCACAGAGTACATGAGATGGATCAAAGGGTCAAAGGACAGAAATAGACATAGTGGCTGGAGCATGGTGAATACTGGGGTACACTAAAGGCAGTGAGATCAGAGAGGTGACTAGAGGCTGGGTCAATGAGATTTACAGGTCACTGCAAGGAGATTGTATTTTGTTCCCCCTAATTTATTAGAAAAATGCCAGTCCTATAGAGAAGTCAAAGTATGAAATGAACATTTGTATTCCCCACCTAGATAAACTCTAGTTTACTAGTAATAAAGTGGTACCTTATTTCTAGGTACCACTGGAAATGATGCTAACAATCATTAGCATTGTTTTGTATTTGCTCTCTATATTAATACATTTCTTACCAAACTATTGTTAAGTTCCAGGCATCATATTTCATCTTCTAAAGATAAGGAGAGATTGGCTCGGCGCCTGTGGCTCAATCAGCTAAGGCGCCAGCCACATACACCTAAGGTGGCGGTTCGAATCCCCAGCCCGGGCCCGCCAAACAACAATGATGGCTGCAACCAAAAAATGGCCGGGCGTTGTGGCGGGCGCCTGTGGTCCCAGCTACTTGGGAGGCGGAGGCAGGAGACTCGCTTGAGCCCAGGAG
>CAUYQV010106342.1:0-12241 GCA_963574575.1 Galagoides demidoff
TCCCAGCTACTTGGGAGGCTGAGGCAGGAGACTCGCTTGAGCCCAGGAGTTGGAGGTTGCTATGAGCTGTGATGCCATGGCACTCTACCCAGGGGGATAGCTTGAGGCTCCGTCTCAAAAAAAAAAAAAAAAAAAGAGAGAGTGTGGCCCATCTCTGTTCTTTTGTGGTTATTATTTGCATAGAATATCTTTTTTCATCCTTTTACTTTCTGCCTATTTGTGTCTTTAAATTTAAAGTGAGTCTGTTACAGATGGCATAGATGTAGATCTTAGTTTTTTTAAATTCTGACCCCTTTATCATCTTCTTTTGTATATCTTCTATAGCTATTTTTGTGGTTACCATGACAGTTACATGTACCTTTTAGTTACAATAGTCTATTCTAAGCTGTTAGTAACTTAATGTTAGTCACATACAAATAGTCTGTCCCCATTTTTACTTCTCTTAGGTATACACTTCATATTGTCAATGTCACAAGTTGTATCTTTTTATACTGTGTATACTTTTTATGTTTTTTAAAAATATTTTTGTCTTTTAACTTCTATACCAGAATTAAAAGTGTAAGACAAACTTCCTAAGTTTGTGTTTAACTGGAAAAGTCTTTATTTCTCCTGCATTTTTTTTTTTTTTGAGACAGAATCTCACTATATCGCCTTAGGTAGAGTGCCATGGTGTCACAGCTCACAGCAACCTCAAACTCTTGGGCTTAAGCAATTCTCTTGCCTCAGCCTCTGAGTAGCTGGAACTACAGGTGCCTGCCTCATTGCCAGGCTGTTTTTTTCCTGTACTTGTCATTGTTGTTTAGCTGGCCTGGTTCGGGTTCGAACCCGCCAGCTTCAGTGTATGTGGCTGGCACCATAGCTATGGTGCTACGGGCGCAGAGCCTCTCCTGCAATTTTGAAAGATGATGTTGCTGGACATAATACTCTTGGTTGGTAGCATTTTTTTCTTTCAGCAATTTATATTGTCCCATTCCCTCTGGCCTACAAGATTTCTGCTGAGAAAAGTTCTGACAGTCTAATAGCTGTTCTCTTATATGTGATAAACTGCTTTTTTCTTGGTATTTTCAAAATTTTCTGTCTTTGACTTTTGGCAGTTTGGTTATAATGTGTTGTAGTGTGGATTTCCTCGGTTTCATCCTGGTTGGAGTCCATTGGCTTCTTCAGTCTGGCTCTCCATTTCCTTCCCCCAGATTTGGGAAGTTTTCAACCATTACGTCTTCAGACAAACATTTGGCTCCTTTCTCTCTTCTTTTTGGGATATCCATACTATATAAATTGGTCTGTTTGTTGTATCTCGAAAGTCTTGTATGTTTTCTTTCTTATTTTTCCTTTGTATAATTTCAAATAACTGAGTTTGTTGTCCTTTTGTTTGATCAACTTTGCTTTTGAACTCCTTCAGTGAATTTTTCAGTGCTGTTACTTAATTCTTCAGTTTTAAAAATCTCTTTTTTGGTTCTTTTAAAAATATTTTTGGTCTCTTTGTTGATATTCTCATTTTTATGTATTATTTTCTTGAATGCATAAAGCATCTTTATAAGTTATTTTGAATACTTTGTCAGGTAGTTTATATACTCTATTTCTTTAGAATTTGTTTATGGAGTTTATTTTGATTCTTTGTTTAATTCATAGTTCTATGTTTCTTCATGTATCTTGTAACTGTGATGGTATCTGTACATTTGAAAAAATAGTTAACTTCTTCCAGTCTTGACAGACTACCAACATACAGGAGAAGATCCTATACAATTGCCTTTACAGATCAGCCCTGCTGGATATTCTGGGGACCTCTGAAACCTTTTTGGCAATACAGTTTCTCTGGATCTCTACCAATATTTTCTCTATTACTGAGGCATGCTGATTCCTATTTCAGGGGCTTGTAATTTCTCTCTGGTGTCTGTCTGTAGCACTGCAAGATCTTTGGTTCTACAGCAGCAAGCCATCACTTTCAGTGGCCAGTAGGTTTCCAAAGTTCCCTTCTGAAAGGCCAGAGAGCCTGATGCACATTCTCTCTCTCTCTCTCTTTTCTTTTTTTGAGATGGAGTCTCACTGTGTTGCCCTTGGTAGAGTGCTATGGCATCACAGCTCGCAGTAACTTCAAACTCTTGGATTTAAGCAATTCTCTTGCCTCAGCCTCTCAAGTAGCTGTGACTACAGGCGCCCCCCCCCCCCCAAACACCTGGCTATTTTTTGTTGCAGTTGTCATTGTTGTTTAGCTGGCCCGGGCCGGGTTCAAACCCTCCAGCTTTAGTTTATGAGGCTGGCTCCATAATCACTGTGCTACGGGCGCCAAGCCCACATTCTCTGTCTCTTCCTCCTAAGGTTGAAACTTCTCATGTCATCAAGTCATGCTGCATGCCACAAGCTGTTTATCACTATTCTTTGTTCTCAGCCATCCTAAGTATATCAGCGCTCCAAGTGAGATAAGAGAGAAACCAGTCTCTCAGGCAATCCTCTCAAGAGCCAGAACACCAAATGCATGCTTTACTCTTCTCCTCCTCTTCTCATGCCAGGGAGAAGTCATAAGCTGGGACAGTCTACCCTGGCACTGAGCTGTACTGGTGTGGGGGCAGGGCGGGTGGGGATAAAATTAACTTGTCCTTACCCATTTCAGTTTGTTGTGCTTGGTTGTGTACTTGCCTGGAGTATTCCAGCTTCCTAACTGGATTTTTGAGTTCTTACAAAGGTATTTTGGTCCACATATCATTGTTAAATTGGTGTTTCTATAAGAGAACAAAGTCTGAGACTTGGCATCACACTCTTCCCCATATTTCCTTAGACTGCTGGCTCAGAAGTAAAACGGCATCTGAACCTATCTGCATATTCATTATGACTTTGCACATTTGCTACTTTACAATGAAAGACTTTTTTTTTTTTGAGACAGAGCGTCAAGCTTTCACCTTGGGTAGAGTGCTGTGGCATCACAGCTCACAGCAACCTCCATCTCCTGGGCTCAAGCGATTCTCCTGCCTCCACCTACCAAGTAGCTAGGACTATAGGCGCCCGGCACAACTGCTGGCTATTTATTTTTTTTTGGTTGCAGCCAGCATTGTTGTTTGGCGGGCCTGGGCTAGATTCAAACCTGCCAGCTTAGGTGTATGTGGCTGGTGCCTTAGCTGCTTGAGCCATAGGCGCTGAGCCACAATGAAAGACATTTTGAAGCCACGTGGAATATAAGTAATCACATCTAGGTTGGAAAAGTCACATTCAGTTTCATACTTTTTTCCCCCTTCTTTTTTTGTCTTTGCAAAGTCTGGTTTTTTGGAATGGAGATAAAGTTGGGTCTGGTAATAGGGATATATGTTGACCTTTATATTTACATTTCCTATTTCTAGAGTACATAGTACATTGAAAGATTTGAAACTAGAATATGAAAATAAAGGTTTAAACTTCTCACATATAAAGTTCTCTAAGAAAAATAGTATGTTCATAATCATAATGTCCTTTTCATAGGACTATAATATCTATTTTTAAATTAAATCATTATGGACTCTCATTGAAGGTTTAGGTGATGGCAGTTATAGTCACATTAATTACAGTGTCACATATGACAAATTTCCTGTATGTTCAGACTCAGAATATAAATTAGAAATGTACTGTCAGGCTCGGTGCCTGTAGCTCAAGCGGTTAAGGCGCCAGCCATATACACCAGAGCTGCTGGGTTCGAATGTAGCCCGGGCCTGCCAGACAACAATGACAACTACAACCAAAACATAGCTGGGCATTTTGGTGGGCGCCTGTGGTCCCAGCTACTTGGGAGGCTTGAGCCCAGGAGTTGGAGGTTGGTGTGAGCTGTGATGCCACAGCACTCTACCCAGGGTGACAGCTTGAGGCTCTGTCTTAAAAAAAAAAGAAAAAGAAAAGAAATACACTGTCATAGCTATATATGATTAAGAATAGAGTGAGACTCTAGAATCAGAGTTTGGGTTTTGGTTCCACCAGTCATCAACCAGGTGATCAAGTTCAAAATATTTAGCCATTTTTAATCTTATTTTTTCTTTTTGCCTTATTTTCCTCCCCTATAAAATGGATATGATAATAATACCATATACCTCATAGGTTGTGAGAATTGGATGAGATTATTTATAGTAGATACAAGATATTTAGAACTGTGCCTGGAATATAGTTAAGTACTCAGTCATTGTTAGCTATTATTATTTAGAAAAGAACAATTGTGATTATACTGCTTTTTTTTAAAGCTAATAGCTGTTAGGTATCATGTTATATTTTTAAAAGATGAAATGACTTTTTTTTTCTTTTCTTTTTTGAAACAGAGTCTCTCTGTTGCCCTGGCTAGAGTGCCATGGTGTCATCAAAACTCATAGCAACCTCAGACTCTTGGGCTCTTGCCTCAGTCTTCAGAGTAGCTGGGACTATAAGCACCTGCCACAAGGTGCTTTTTCTGTTTTTAGTAGAGATGAGGTATTGGTCTTGCTCAGGCTGGTCTCGAACTCCTGAGCTCAAGCAATCTACCCACCTCCTCCCAGGATGCTAAGATTACAGGTATGAACCACTGCACACAGCCTCTGAAGTGGACTTTCTACTTCATTTACAGAGTTGAAACTGTGGGACAGCCAGACAGAAGAGACAGCATAGGAGTGTGTGCAGAAAAACAGAATGGATATGAGTCTCTGCAGCGGGATCAAGCTGTGTGTATTAGTACAAATGGTAAGAAATAAATAGCTGTCATTCTCCTTGAAATATATGAATTACTGCAATAAGATGTGAATCTGTCCCAGTGTCACACATTGGTGGTAGGAGAAGAGAAAGCTTAGGTCTTAATGATATGATTTATTTTGCTACCATGTGCCAGCATTGTTCCATAACAAATCACTCCATCTGTTATGTCTGGTACCCTTTGGTCCTCTACTCCTCTGTAATTACACTTTATTAAGTCACTGCCAAGACCTGTTAATATTTTGTGGTGTGGAGGTCCAGCATTAGGTAGAACAATATTCTTGTTTATTCCATATGAAACAATCTGTAATTTCACAGGATGTCATGTTCTAATGGTATCAAGTTTTTTTTAATGCTCTCAATAAGGGAAACCCATAGTCTCTATTAGAAAAGAGTAGAACCTGTGACCTGAACTCTAAAATGTTATTAAAAGTTTTAGCTTTTCTACTACCATAGGGATGAGAGTTAATTAACATATTTAAATGCACTATTTCCTGTTGGCATTCCAGAATGTTACTTTAAATCTGAATTTGGAAATTACCAGTAACAGAAGCTATTTCAATTATCTTGGCTATTGCTCACATGTAATAACTTTAACATTTTAGGTGCCGTTTTTGTAAATGGAAAAGAAATGACTAATCAGTTGCCTGCAGTTACTTCTGGATCCACTGTAACCTTTGATGTTGAAGCTGTGACTCTAGGAACCACCAATAATAATGAAGGTGGAAACTTCAAGCTTCGAGTAACTATTAGCTCGAGTAACAGAGAAGTGGTTTTTGATTGGTTACTTGATCAGTCATGTGGTTCTCTTTACTTTGGTTGCTCATTTTTCTATCCTGGATGGAAAGTGTTAGTGTTTTAGATTTTTAGATATGTGGCTTTGGCTTTCAGGGTTAAATGTATCTGTCCTCAGTCCAGTTTAGTTGTAACTGATAAAAAATAGTTTATTTCATCTCACAGGCCATTGGAAATGGAAGGTGTTTACTGGATCCTTTTTGTGATATTTTAGCCATAAGCAACTTAAATGTTGTGGACAAAGCCATAATTCAGTCAATTGTGCTTTCAGAATACCTTTAATTGAAATATCGTATCATAATAAAAATCAAACTGGCTTTAAAAGTGTAAGAAGATGTAGAAGGTCCTATACTCGTCCGTCCACTATAGTGTTTGTTGTTTTTTGGTTTTGTAGAGGCGCGGTCTCACTACTGCCCAGTCTGGTCTTGAACTCGTAGGCTCATGCAGTCCTCCTGCCTCAGCCTCCCGAAGTGCTAGGATTATAGGTTGTGAACGAGTGTGGCCAGCCTGTACTTCTTAAAATTGATTTTTTGAATAAAACTTAACGTAAGATTTTTTATTAAATTGTCAGCAGGATCCAAGGCCATATAAACCTTTAGAATAAGACAGCAGGGGCTTGGCACCTATAGCTCAGTGGCTTGGGGGCTCACCACGTACACTGGAGTTGGCGGGTTCGAATCCAGCCTGGGCCAGCTAAGCAACAACGACAAGTGTAACCAAAAAATAGCTGGGCGTTGTGGTGGGTGCCTGTAGTGCTAGCTATTTGGCAGGCTGAGGCAAGAGAATTGCTTAAACCCAAGAGTTTAAGGTTGCTGTGAGCTGTGACACCATGGCACTCTACCAAGGGCGATAGCTTGAGACCCTGTCTCAAAAAGAAAGAATAAAACAGCAGGAATAGACCAAATGGAAGCCAGACTTCTGCAATATACATTCACTCATGTGCTTCCCACATGAATATGTTAACTGTGTCCTGCATATTCATGTATTGTAAGCAGTGTTGACTTCTATCCTCTGTCCGCTAACCTTTTCTTTTTTCTTTTCCTTAACCATTTTTTTTGCATCAACTAATATGATGTTTTTCTTTTCTTTTTTCTTTTTTTTTTGAGACAGAGCCTCAAGCTGTCGCCCTGGGTAGAGTGCTATGGCATTATAGCTCACAGCAACCTCCAACCCCTGGGCTCAAGCGATTCTCCTGCCTCCGCTTCCCAAGTAGCTGGGACTATAGGTGCCTACCACAATACCCGGCTATTTTTTTTTTTTTTTTTTTGGTTGCAGCATCATTGTTGTTTGGCAGGCCCAGGCTAGATTCCAACCCACCAGCTCTGGTATATGTGGCTGGCACCTTAGCCACTTGAGCCACAGGCACTGAGCCTTTTTTTGGAGACAAAGTCTGACTCTGTTATCTATGTGGAGTGCAGTAGCCTGATCATAGCTTATTGCAGCCTCAAACTCCTGAGTTTTAAGCCAGACTCTCACGTTGGCCTCCCAAGTAACTAGGACTGTAAACACATGCCACCACATTTGGCTAATTTTTTTTCTTATTTGTAGAGATGGGGTCTTACTCTGTTGCTCAGACTAGTCTTAAACTCCTAGGCTCAAGAAATCCTCCCACTGTGGCCTCCTAAGGTGGTAAGATTATAGGTATGAGCTACTGTACTTGGCCCATATTCAAAATTTGTTAAGTACGAGAAGTATTATAAATATTGCATTTTCAAAAACACCTGAGTAAATAAATGTCTCTACATGTATATATACATATACACAGATATTAATATATGTGTATGTGTGCGTGTATTTATATACATATATATACATATTTTTTTTTTGAGACAATGTTTTGCTGTCACCTTGAATAAAGTGCAGTGGTGTCATTATAGCTCAGTAAAACTCGTGGGCTCAAGTGATCCTCCTCCAGCCTCCCAAGTAGCTGGGACTGCAGGCACACACCACCATGCCTGGCATGTTTTTTTGTAGAGATGGGGTCTTGCTCTTTGTCAGGTTATACTGGAACTCCTGGCCTCAAGCAATTCTCCCACCCCTGCCTCCCACAGTGTTAGGATTATAGGTCTGCACCACCACACCAGGCCAATTTTTTTTTTTTTTTTTTTTTTTCAGTTTTTGGCCAGGGCCGGATTTGAACCTGCCACCTCCAGTATATAGGGCTGGCACCCTACTCCTTTGAGCCACAGGTGCCACCCTAATTTTTAAAATTTTTATAGAGATAGGATTTCACTATATCGCTCTGACTGTCTTGAAATCCTGACCTCAAGGTATCCTTTCACCTTGGCCTCCCAAAGTGCTAGGATTGCAGGTATGAGCCACTGCACCCAGTCCATGAATATTTATAATAGGCAAGTGTTATTTTTTTGTCCTTTCCTTGCAGTTTGAGTCAAGAGAGGCTAGAGGATTTACAGGGTATAACTACGTATGGAAGTAGTGTGCACAGCAGTGTTAGCCCTTTCACAGGTATGTAATATGCACAATTACCTTCCTAGCCTCAGTTATCTGTGTGTTAGTATTTTTAGGGCGTGAGCTACGGACTAGTTTAATGTCAGTTTGCTTAAGTGGTCTTTAATATATAGGGTAAATGCTTATTTTTTTTAAACTTAAATTTGTATAAAATATTTATTTGAAGGACTTAATATGTAAAAATAATGATCTTAACTTGCAATACCAGCCTATAGATTGTTTTAATGTGAATTTCTTTCTTTTCATTTTTTAATTGGTAGTAGAAAAGAAAAGCAAGTGTGATATTTTTGTAAGATAACTTATTTGGGAACTCATGTTCCCTGTTAGACAATCATGACCCTTTTTTCTTGTTTTTGTATATGTAAGTAAGTAGGCTTTTACTTGTTTAGTGATTGTTAAGGTTTTCTGGTATGTAGATGCCTTGTCCAGCCAGAATCAAAATAAAAAACTAAAAGTTCAGTGTATGTATTTTCTTCTTCCGTGAGATTTGGCTCCAGGCATTTGAATCACGTTACTGTAATGTGGAAGGTTACTTGTACTTTCTTATATTCTGTGTGTCTGAAACTAAGCATAGTGCCTAACATATAACATGTGCACAATAAATATTTATTTGATGAATTGTTTTCTCCAGAATATCTTCATCTCATTCTTTTCATTCATCAAATATTTGTTGAACATATTTATTCCTTTTTTGCGGGGGGGGGGGAGGGGAGATGGGGTCTTGCTCTTGCTCAGGCTGGTCTCAAACTCCTGAGCTCAAGCAACCTGCTTGCCTCACCCTGCCAGAGTGCTAGGATTGTGTTAGCCACTGGATCCAACCATATTTACTACCCTCTATAGGAAAATAACATCTTAGAATCTTCCTTTTCACAGAAATGATGTTAAACTAGCCAGGCGCAGTGGCTCATGTCTGTAATCCTAACACTTTGGGAGGCCTATGTGGGTGGGTTGTCTGAGCTCACAGGTTTAGGACCAGTCCGAGCCAGAGGGAGACCTTGTCTCTAAAAATAGCTGGGCATTATGGCAGGCACCTATAGTCCCAGCTACTTGGGAGGCTGAGGCAAGAGAATCACCCTAAGCCCAAGAGTTTGAGATTGCTATGAGCTATGATGCCATAGCACTCTACCAAGGGTGACAGAGTGAGACTCTGTCTCCAAAAGAAAAAAAAAGAAAAGGAAAAGAAATTATGTAAACCTAGCTTAATTCTAGACAGGAGTGGTTTGTAATATTTTGAACTCTGAAACTAACTTAAATGTTGATTTTTATTTTTCCTAAAACTGTGAACTGAAATTTGTTTGTTTTGTTTTTTGAGACAGAGTCTCAGCTGTTGCCCTGGGTAGAGTGCCATGCTGTCATAACTCATAACCTCAAACTCTTGGGCTCAAGCAATCTTTCTGCCTCAGTTTTTCTATTTTTAGTAGAGACAGGGTCTTGCTTTTGCTCAGACTGGTCTTGAACTCATGAGCTCAAGCAAGCCACCCGTCTCAGCCTCCCAGAGTGCTAGGATTACAGGTGTGAGCCACCTCACTCGGCTGGAACTTAAGTTTATTTTGTTTTTGTTTTTTTTTTTTGAGACGGAGCTTCAAGCTGTCCCTCTGGGTAGAATGCAGTGGCATCACAGCTCACAGCATCCTCCAACTCCTGGCTCAAGCGAGTCTCCTGCCTCCGCCTCCCAAGTAGCTGGGACCACAGGCCTGGCTATTTTTTTTTTTTGGTTGCAGCCATCATTGTTGTTTGGCGAGCCCAGGCTGGATTCAAACCTGCCACCTTAGGTGTATGTGGCTGGAGCCTTAGCCACTTGAGCCACATGTGCCAAGCCCCTTTCCAAATATTTTAGATTAAATTTTTACCTTTAAGAGATAGAAAAGGCATAGTGAAAAACCTCCTTCCCATTCATCCTTTACTACAACTGTCTTTTAGACATACTCTGCAACCCATTTTTCACAATTTTTTTAACAAAAATGGTAGTGGCTTGGCGCCTGTGGCTCAATCGGCTAGGGCACCAGCCACGTACACCTAAGGTGGTGGGTTAGAATCCCCAGCCTGGGCCCGCCAAACAACAATGATGGCTGCAACTAAAAAATGGCCAGGCGTTGTGGCGGGCGTCTGTGGTCCCAGCTACTTGGGAGGCAGAGGCAGGAGACTCGCTTGAGCCTAGGAGTTGGAGGTTGCTATGAGCTGTGATGTCATGGCACTCTACCCAGGGGGATAGCTTGAGGCTCCGTCTCAAAAAATAAAAAAATAAAAATAAAAATGGTAGTACATTGAAATTATTCTGTAACTCTTAACTTCTATCTTGGTATTTGTTCCACATCAACATTCATAAAAACCAGGCTGGGTGCTGGCTCATGCATATAATCCTAGCACTGAGGCCAAGGCAGGTGAATTGTCTCAGCCTCCGGAGTAGCTGGAACTACAGGCACATACCACAACACCTGGCCAATATTCCTCCTGCTTTGGCCTCTCAGTGTGATAGGATTACAGGAGTAAGCCACTATACCCAGCCAGGACTAATGTTTAAAAAAATTTATTTTGGGTTCTGTGCCTGTAGCACAGTGGTTATGGCACCAGCCACATACAGCGAGGCTGGTGGGTTAGAACCCAGCCTGGGCCAGCTAAAACAACAATGGCAACTGCAACAAAAAATAGCCGGGTATTGTGGCAGGTGCCTGTAGTCCCAGCTAGGCTGAGGCAAGAGAATTGCTTAAGCCCAAGAGTTTGAGGTTGCTGTGAGCTGAGAGTGAAACTCTGTCTCCAAAGAAAAAAAAGAAAAAAGAAAATTCAAGATCAGAAATTCAAGTTTTAATGGGAAACCTTCCCATTTACATTGATAACCATTTCAACCTGGCCCGGGCTGGGTTCAAACTCGCAAGCCTCAGTTTATGTGGCCAGCATCCTAACCACTGAGATATGGGCGCTGCTCTACCTTTTTTATTTTTAGTAGAGAATGGGTTCTTGCTCTTGCTCAGGCTGGTCTTGAACTTATAAGCTCAAGCAGTCCACCCATCTTGTCCTCTCAGAGTGCTAGAATTACAAGCCTGAGCCACCACACGTTATTAATCCATCTCTTCCTTTTCTGATAACTTGCATGTTTGGTCTTCTGAGTCTACAGTCATGTTTAGCTTTCTTTTCCTCCCACCCCCAAATTCATCCTTTGCCTTTATTGTTAAGTGTACTCTTGCCATCTCAAACTCTTCATGATAAACTTCTCCATTTTCCATTTACTACGATCATCAAACTTGTTTTACATCATTGAACTCTCTTTAATATAAATAGCTATGTTTGTCACCTATTGCATTACAGAACTATTTTCCACTTAAAAACACTCCTCTTGGCTTTGTGGCGACAGAGTTCTACCCTGTGCCCTAAGCAGAGTGCATTGGGCTGTGGGCATCCTGCTGCCACAGCCTCTGAAGCTGTTGGGATTACTGGTGCTTGCTGCGGCGCCTGGCTGGGTTTTCCCATTTTTTTCGAGTTGGTGTCTCACTCTTGCTCAAAGAAGCCTCGAACTCCTGAGCTCAAGCAATTCTCTCACCTCAGCCTCCCACAGTGCACAGTGCTGGGATTACAGGTATGAGCTGTGCCCGGCCTCTTGGCTTTTTTTTTTTTTGAGACAGAGTCTCACTTTGTTGCCCCTGGTAGACGGCTGTGGTGTCACAGCTCACAGCAACCTCCAACTCTTGGGCTTAAGTGATTCTCTTGCCTCAGCCTCTCAAGTAGCTGGGATCACAGGTGCTCGCCACAACACCAGCTATTGTTTGGTTGTAGTTGTCATTATTGTTTGGCAGGCCTGGCCTGGATTTGAACCTGCCAACTCCGATGTATGTAACTGGCACCCTAGTTGCTGAGCTGTAGGTGCTAAACCCTCTTGGCTTTTTTTTATACTGCTTAAATCATTTCCACTCCTTTACCTTGCTACATCTTTGAGCAATTACTCTTGGTGCTTCATGAGAAGCAGTGTTCTTATAATTGGGATATTTTATCGTATCCTGTTTCTTCCTCCTTTTTTTTTTTTTTAAAAAAGAAATTGAGCTGTATGGTATCTCCAAAATAAATCTCCATGAACTTTTTATTGTCCTTAGCATGGCATGTAAAACTCTTTGTTCAGCTCGGCGCCTGTGGCTCAATCGGCTAAGGCACCAGCCACGTACACCTAAGGTGGTGGGTTCGAATCCCCAGCCCAGGCCCCACCAAACAACGACGACGGCTGCAACCAAAAAATGGCCAGGTGTTGTGGCGGGCGCCTGTGGTCCCAGCTACTTGGGAGGCGGAGGCAGGAGACTTGCTTGAGCCCAGGAGTTGGAGG